>CATORF010000287.1:0-22552 GCA_951804975.1 Anthophora plumipes | reverse complement strand
GGGTTTCCAGTTGAAAATTGCATTTTCTGCGATAATCTAGGTGCTTCATCTATGAGAAGTATGCAGAATCATCGAGAACGCTCTTTTCGAGCTAGTTAATGCGAGAAACACGTTTTCTGGTGTTTTCACCACTCCACAGTGCGTCTGATATGCGGAACCGGCGATATATTGATTTTCGTGGTGTTTCCAGCTGAGATATGCATTTTCTGCGATAAGCTTGGTGAGTCTTCTGCCAGAAGTATGCAGAATCATCTAGCACGCTCTTTTCGAGCTACTTAATGCGAGAAACACGTTTTCTGGTGTATTCACCACTCCACAGTACGTTAGACATGCAGAACCGGCGATATCTTGGTTTTTGTGGGGTTTCCAGCTGAAATATGCATTTTCTGCGATAATCTTGGTGTTTCATCTATGAGAAGTATGCAGAATCATTCGAGAACGCTCTTTTCGAGTTAGTTAATGCGATAAACACGTTTTCTGGTGTTTTCACCACTCCACAGTACGTTTGATGTGCAGAACCGGAGATATCTTGGTTTTCGTGAGGCTTCAAGCTGAGGTATGCATTTTCTGCGATAATCTTGGTGAGACTTCAGTCAGAAGTATGCAGAATCATCTAGATCGCTCGTTTCGAGCTATTTAATGCGAGAAACACGTCATCTGGTGTTTTGACCACTCCACAGTACGTTAGACATGCAGAACCGGTGATATCTTCGTTTCGGTCGCATTTCAAGCTGAGATATGCATTTTCTGCGATAAGGTTGGTAAGACTTCAGTCAGAAGTATGCAGAATCATCTAGATCGCTCGTTTCGAGCTATTAAATGCGAGAAACACGTTTTCTGGTGTTTTCACCACTCCACAGTGCGTCTGATATGCGGAACCGGCGATATATTGATTTTCGTGGTGTTTCCAGCTGAGATATGCATTTTCTGCGATAAGCTTGGTGAGTCTTCTGCCAGAAGTATGCAGAATCATCTAGCACGCTCTTTTCGAGCTACTTAATGCGATAAACACGTTTTCTGGTGTTTTCACCACTCCACAGTACGTTTGATGTGCAGAACCGGAGATATCTTGGTTTTCGTGAGGCTTCAAGCTGAGGTATGCATTTTCTGCGATAATCTTGGTGAGACTTCAGTCAGAAGTATGCAGAATCATCTAGATCGCTCGTTTCGAGCTATTTAATGCGATAAACACGTTTTCTGGTGTTTTCACCACTCCACAGTACGTTTGATGTGCAGAACCGGAGATATCTTGGTTTTCGTGGTGTTTCCAGCTGAGAGATGCATTTTCTGCGATAATCTTGGTGAGACTTCTTTCCGAAGTATGCTGAAACATCGAGATCGCTCTTTTCGAGCTAGTTAATGCGAGAAAAACCTTATCCGGTGTTTTCACCACTCCACAGTGCGTTTGATATGCAGAACCAGCGATATCTCGGCTTTCGTGGGGTTTCAGGCTGAGATATGCATTTTGTACGATAATCTTGGTGAGACTTCTGTCCGAAGTATGCTTAATCATCGAGATCTCTCGTTTCGAGCTATTTAATGCGAGAAACACGATATCTAGTGTTTTTACCACTCCTCAGTGCGTATGATATGCAGAACCGGCGAAATCTTGGTTTTCGTGGGGTTTCAAGCTGAGATATGCAGTTTCTGCGATAATATTGGTGAGACTTCTGTCCGAAGTATGCTGAAACATCGAGATCGCTCTTTTCGAGCTAGTTAATGCGAGAAAAACCTTATCCGGTGTTTTCACCACTCCACAGTGCGTTTGATATGCAGAAACAGCGATATCTTGGCTTTCGTGGGGTTTCAAGCTGAGATATGCATTTTCTGCGATAATCTTGGTGAGACTTCTGTTAGAAGTATGCAGAAACATCGAGAGCGCTCTTTTCGAGCTATTTAATGCGAGAAACACGTTATCTGGTGTTTTAACCACTCCACAGTGCGTTTGATATGCAGAATAGTAGATATCTTGGTTTTCGTGGGGTTTCAAGCTGAGATATGCATTTCCTGCGATAATCTTGTTGAGACTTCTGTCCGAAGTATGCAGAATCATCGAGATCGCTCGTTTCGAGCTATTTAATGCGAGAAGCACGTTATCTGGTGTTTTCACCACTCCACAGTGCGTTGGATATGCAGTACCAGCGACATCTTGGTTTTCGTGGGGTTTCAAGCTGAGATATGCATTTTCTGCGTTAATCTTGGTGAGACTTCTTTCCGAAGTATGCTGAAACATCGAGATCGCTCTTTTCGAGCTAGTTAATGCGAGAAAAACCTTATCCGGTGTTTTCACCACTCCACAGTGCGTTTGATATGCAGAACCAGCGATATCTCGGCTTTCGTGGGGTTTCAGGCTGAGATATGCATTTTGTACGATAATCTTGGTGAGACTTCTGTCCGAAGTATGCTTAATCATCGAGATCGCTCGTTTCGAGCTATTTAATGCGAGAAACACGATATCTAGTGTTTTTACCACTCCTCAGTGCGTATGATATGCAGAACCGGGGAAATCTTGGTTTTCGTGGGGTTTCAAGCTGAGATATGCAGTTTCTGCGATAATCTTGGTGAGACTTCTGTCCGAAGTATGCTGAAACATCGAGATCGCTCTTTTCGAGCTAGTTAATGCGAGAAAAACCTTATCCGGTGTTTTCACCACTCCACAGTGCGTTTGATATGCAGAAACAGCGATATCTTGGCTTTCGTGGGGTTTCAAGCTGAGATATGCATTTTCTGCGATAATCTTGGTGAGACTTCTGTTAGAAGTATGCAGAAACATCGAGAGCGCTCTTTTCGAGCTATTTAATGCGAGAAACACGTTATCTGGTGTTTTAACCGCTCCACAGTGCGTTTGATATGCAGAATAGTAGATATCTTGGTTTTCGTGGGGTTTCAAGCTGAGATATGCATTTCCTGCGATAATCTTGTTGAGACTTCTGTCCGAAGTATGCAGAATCATCGAGATCGCTCGTTTGGAGCTATTTAATGCGAGAAAAACCTTATCCGGTGTTTTCACCACTCCACAGTGCGTTTGATATGCAGAACCAGCAATATCTCGGCTTTCGTGGGGTTTCAGGCTGAGATATGCATTTTGTACGATAATCTTGGTGAGACTTCTGTCCGAAGTATGAAGAATCATCGAGATCGCTCTTTTCGAGCTATTTAATGCGAGAAACACGTTCTCTGGTTGTTTTCACCACTCCACAGTGCGTTTGATATGCAGAACCGGCGACATCTTTGATTTCGTCGGGGTTCAAGTGGAGATATGCATTTTCTACGATAATCTTGGTGGGTCTTTTGTAAGAAGTATGCAGAATCATCTAGATCGTTCTTTTCGAGCTACTTAATGCACGAAACACGTTTTCTTGTGTTTTCAGCACTCCACAGTAATTTTGACATGCAGAACCGGAGATATCTTGGTTTCGGCCGGGTTTCAAGCTGAGATATGCATTTTCTACGATAATCCTGGTGAGACTTCTGTCAGAAGTATGCAGAATCTTCGAGATCGCTATTTTCGAGATACTTAATGCGCGAAACACGTTTTCTGGTGTTTTCACCACTCCACGGTACGTTTGATGTGCAGAACAGGAGATAACTCGGTTTTCGTCGGGTTTCAAGTTGAGATATGCATTTTCTGCGATAATCTTGGTGGGGCTTTTGTCAGAAGTATGCAGAATCATCTAGATCGCTCTTTTCGAGCTATTTAATGCGAGCAACACGTTATCTGGTGTTTTCACCACTCCACAGTGCGTTTGATATGCAGAACCGGTGATATTTTGGTTTTCGTCGGGTTTCAAGCTGAGATATGCATTTTCTACGATAAGCTTGGTGGGTCTTTTGTCAGAAGTATGCAGAATCATCTAGATCTCTCTTTTCGAGCTTCTTAATGCACGAAACACGTTTTCTGGTGTATTCACCACTCCACAGTACGTTTGACATGCAGAACCGGAGATATCTTGGTTTCGGTCGGGTTTCAAGCTGAGATATGCATTTTCTACGATAGTCTTGGTGAATCATCTGTCCGAAGTATGCAGAAACATCGAGAGCGCTCTTTTCGAGCTACTTAATGCACGAAACACGTTTTCTGGTGTTTTCACCACTCCACAGCACGTTTGATATGCAGAACCGGAGATATCTTGGTTTCGGTCGGGTTTCAAGCTGAGATATGCATTTTCTACGATAATCTTGGTGAACCATCTGTCCGAAGTATGCAGAAACATCGAGAGCGCTCTTTTCGAGCTATTTAATGCGAGAAACTCGTTTTCTGGTGTTTTCACCACTCCACGGTACGTTTGATGTGCAGAACCGGAGAAAACTCGGTTTTCGTGGTGTTTCCAGCTGAGATAAGGAATTTCTTGCGATAATCTTGGTGGGTCTTTTGTCAGAAGTATGCAGAAACGCCGAGATCGCTCGTTTCGAGCTATTTAATGCGAGAAACACGTTATCTGGTGTTTTCACCACTCCACAGTGCGTATGATATGCAGAACCGGCGATATCTTGGTTTTCGTGGGGTTTCAAGCTGAGATATGCATTTTCTGCGATAATCTTGGTGAGACTTCTGTCCGATGTATGCTGAATCATCGAGATTGCTCGTTTTGAGCTACTTAATGCGAGAAACACGTTATCTGGTGTTTTCACCACTCCACAGTGCGTTTGATATGTAGAGCCGCCGATAACTTCGTTTTCGTGGGGTTTCCAGTTGAAAATTGCATTTTCTGCGATAATCTTGGTGCTTCATCTATGAGAAGTATGCAGAATCATCGAGAACGCTCTTTTCGAGCTAGTTAATGCGAGAAACACGTTGTCTGGTGTTTTCACCACTCCACAGTTGGTTTGATATGCAGAACCGGCGATGTTTGGTTTTCGTCGGGTTTCAAGCTGAAATATGCATTTTCTGCGATAATCTTGGTGAAACATCTGTCCGAAGTATGCAGAAACATCAAGAGCGCTCTTTTCGAGCTATTTAATGCGAGAAACACGTTTTCTGGGGTTTTCACCACACCACAGTTCGCTGGATGTGCAGAACCGGAGATATCTTGGTTTTCGTGGGGTTTCAAGCTGAGATATGCATTTTCTGCGATAATCTTGGTGAGACCTCTGTCCGAAGTATGCAGAAACATCGAGATCGCTCTTTTCGACCTATTTAATGCGAGAAACACGTTTTCTGGGGTTTTCACCACTCCACTGTTCGTTGAATATGCAGAACAGGAGATATCTTGGTTTTCGTGGGGTTTCTAGCAGAGATATGCATTTTCTGCGATAATCATAGTGAGACTTCTGTTAGAAGTATGCAGAATCATCGAGATCGCACTTTTCGATCTATTTAATGCGAGAAACACGTTGTCTGGTGTTTTCACCACTCCACAGTTGGTTTGATATGCAGAACCGGCGATGTTTGGTTTTCGTCGGGTTTCAAGTTGAGATATGCATTTTCTACGATAATCTTGGTGAAACATCTGTCCGAAGTATGCAGAAACATCAAGAGCGCTCTTTTCGAGCTATTTAATGCGAGAAACACGTTTTCTGCGGTTTTCACCACACCACAGTCCGTTGGATGTGCAGAACCGGAAATATCTTGGTTTTCGTGGGGTTTCAAGCTGAGATATGCATTTTCTGCGATAATCTTGGTGTGACCTCTGTCCGAAGTATGCAGAAACATCGAGATCGCTCTTTTCGACCTATTTAATGCGAGAAACACGTTATCTGGTGTTTTCACCACTCCACAGTGCGTTTGATATGCAGAACCAACGATATCTGGGTTTTCTTGGGGTTTCAAGCTGAGATATGCATTTTTTACGATAATCTTGATGAGACTTCTGTCCGAAGTATGCTTAATCATCGAGATCGCTCGTTTGGACCTATTTAATGCGAGAAACACGTTATCTGGTGTTTTCACCACTCCACAGTTCGTTTGAAATGCAGAACCGGCGATATCTTGGTTTTTGTGGGGTTTCAAGCTCAGATATGCATTTTCTGCGATAATCTTGGTGAGACTTCTGTCCGAAGTGTGCAGAATCATCGAGATCGCTCTTTTCGAGCTATTTAATGCGAGAAACACGTTGTCTGGTGTTTTCACCACTCCACAGTTGGTTTGATATGCAGAACCGGCGATGTTTGGTTTTCGTAGGGTTTCAAGTTCAGATATGCATTTTCTACGATAATCTTGGTGAAACATCTGTCCGAAGTATGCAGAAACATCAAGAGCGCTCGTTTCGAGCTATTTAATGCGAGAAACACGTTATCTGGTGTTTTCACCACTCCACAGTGCGTTTGATATGCAGAACCGGCGATATCTTGGTTTTTGTGGGGTTTCAAGCTGAGATATGCATTTTCTGCGATAATCTTGGTGAGACTTCTGTCCGAAGTATGCAGAATCATCCAGATCGCACTTTTCGAGCTATTTAATGCGAGAAACACGTTATCTGGTGTTTCCACCACTCCACAGTGCGTTTGAAATGCAGAACCGGCGATATCTTGGTTTTTGTGGGGTTTCAATCTGAGATATGCATTTTTTACGATAATCTTGGTGAGGCTTCTGTCCGAAGTATGCTTAATCATCGAGATCGCTCTTTTCGAGCTATTTAATGCGAGAAACACGTTAATCGGTGGTTTCAGCACTCCACAGTGCGTTTGATATGCAGAACCAGCGACATCTTGGTTTTTGTGGGGATTCAAGCTGAGATATGCAATTGCTGCGATAATCTTGGTGAGACCTCTGTCCGAAGTATGCAGAAACATCGAGATCGCTCTTTTCGACCTATTTAATGCGAGAAACACGTTGTCTGGTGTTTTCACCACTCCACAGTGCGTTTGATATGCAGAACCAGCGAAATCTTGGTTTTCGTGGGGTTTCAAGCTGAGATATGCATTTTTTACCATAATCATGGTGAGACTTCTGTCCGAAGTATGCAGAATACTCGAGATCGCACTTTTCGAGCTATTTAATGCGAGAAACACGTTATCTGGTGTTTTCAGCAATCCACAGTGCGTTTGATATGCAGAACCAGCGATATCTGGGTTTTCTTGGGGTTTCAAGCTGAGATATGCATTTTTTACGATAATCTTGATGAGACTTCTATCCGAAGTATGCTTAATCATCGAGATCGCTCGTTTGAACATATTAAATGCGAGAAACACGTTATCTGGTGTTTTCACAACTGCACAGTGCGTATGATATGCAGAACTGGCGATATCTTGGTTTTCGTGGGGTTTCAAGCTGAGATTTGCATTATCTGCGATAATTTTGGTGAGACTTCTGTCCGAAGTGTGCAGAATCATCGAGATCTCTCTTTTCGAGCTATTTAATGCAGAAACAAGTTATCTGGTGTTTGCACCACTCCACAGTGCGTTTGATATGCAGAACCAGCGATATCTTGGTTTTCGTGGGGTTTCAAGCTCAGATATGTATTTTCTGCGATAATCTTGGTGAGACTTCTGTCCGAAGTATGCAGAATCATCCAGATCGCTCTTTTCGAGCTATTTAATGCGAGAAACATGTTTTCTTGTGTTTTCTCCACACCACAATGCGTTTGATACGCAGAACCTGCGACATCTTGGTTTTCGTCGGGCTTCAAGCTGAGATATGCATTTTCTGCGATAATATTGGTGAGACTTCATTCACAAGTATGCAGAATCATCCCGAACGCTCTTTTCGAGCTTGTTAATGCGAGTAACACGTTTTCTGGTGTTTTCACCACTCCACAGTGTGTCTGATATGGAGAACCTGCGATATCTCGGTTTTCGTAGGGTTTCCAGTTGAGATATGTATTTTCTGCGATAATCTTGGTGAGTCTTCTATCCGAAGTATGCTTAATCATCGAGATCGCTCGTTTGGACATATTTAATGCGAGAAACACGTTATCTGGTGTTTTCACAACTCCACAGTGCGTATGATATGCAGAACTGGCGATATCTTGGTTTTCGTGGGGTTTCAAGCTGAGATTTGCATTATCTGCGATAATTTTGGTGAGACTTCTGTCCGAAGTGTGCAGAATCATCGAGATCTCTCTTTTCGAGCTATTTAATGCAGAAACAAGTTATCTGGTGTTTGCACCACTCCACAGTGCGTTTGATATGCAGAACCAGCGATATCTGGGTTTTCTTGGGGTTTCAAGCTGAGATATGCATTTTTTACGATAATCTTGATGAGACTTCTATCCGAAGTATGCTTAATCATCGAGATCGCTCGTTTGGACATATTTAATGCGAGAAACACGTTATCAGGTGTTTTCAGCACTCCACAGTGCGTTTGATATGCAGAACCAGCGATATCTGGGTTTTCTTGGGGTTTCAAGCTGAGATATGCATTTTTTACGATAATCTTGATGAGACTTCTATCCGAAGTATGCTTAATCATCGAGATCGCTCGTTTGGACATATTTAATGCGAGAAACACGTTATCTGGTGTTTTCACAACTCCACAGTGCGTATGATATGCAGAACTGGCGATATCTTGGTTTTCGTGGGGTTTCAAGCTGAGATTTGCATTATCTGCGATAATTTTGGTGAGACTTCTGTCCGAAGTGTGCAGAATCATCGAGATCGCTCTTTTCGAGCTATGTAATGCGAGAAACACGTTATCTGGTGTTTTGACCACTCCACAGTGCGTTTGATAAGTAGAGCCGCCGATAACTTGGTTTTCGTGGGTTTTCCAGCTGAAATATGCATTTTCTGCGATAATCTTGGTGTTTCAACTATGAGAAGTATGCAGAATCATCGAGAACGCTCTTTTCGAGCTAGTCAATGTGAGTAACTCGTTTTCTGGTGATTTCACCACTCCACAGTGTGTTTGATATAGAGAACCGGCGATATCTTGATTTTCGTGGTGTTTCCAGCTGAGATATGCATTTTCTGCGATAATCTTGGTGAGTCTTCTGTCAGAAGAATGCAGAATCATCTAGATCGCTCTTTTCGAGCTATTTAATGCGAGAAACACGTTATCTGGTGTTTTGACCACTCCACAGGGTGTCTGATATGCAGAACCGGCGATATCTTGGTTTTCGTGGGGTTTTCAGCTGAAATATGCATTTTCTGCGATAATCTTGGTGTTTCATCTATGAGAAGTATGCAGAATCATTCCGAACGCTCTTTTCGAGCTTGTTAATGCGAGTAACACGTTTTCTGGTGTTTTCACCACTCCACAGTGTGTCTGATATGGAGAACCTGCGATATCTTGGTTTTCGTAGGGTTTCCAGTTGAGATATGTATTTTCTGCGATAATCTTGGTGAGTCTTCTGTCAGAAGTATGCAGAATCATCTAGGTCGCTCTTTTCGAGCTATTTAATGCGAGAAACATGTTTTCTGGTGTTTTCACCACACCACAATGCGTTGGATACGCAGAACCTGCGACATCTTGGTTTTCGTCGGGCTTCAAGCTGAGATATGCATTTTCTGCGATAATCTTGGTGTTTCATCTATGAGAAGAGTGCAGAATCATCGAGAACGCTCTTTTCTAGCTAGTTAATGCGAGAAACACGTTTTCTGGTGTTTTCACCACTCCACAGTGCGTCTGATATGGAGAACCGTCGATATCTTGGTTTTCGTAGGGTTTCCAGCTGAGATATGCATTTTCTGCGATAATCTTGGTGAGTCTTCTGTCAGAAGTGTGCAGAATCATCTAGATCGCTCTTTTCGAGCCATTTAATGCGAGAAACACGTTTTGTGGTGTTTTGACCACTCCACAGTGCGTTTGATATGCAGAACCGGAGACATCTTGGTTTTCGTCGGGTTCCAAGCTGAGATAAGCATTTTCTACGATAATCTTGGTGAGACTTCTGTCAGAAGTTTGCCGAATCATCGAGAACGCTCTTTTCTAGCTAGTTAATGCGAGAAACACGTTTTGTGGTGTTTTGACCACTCCACAGTGCGTTTGATATGCAGAACCGGAGACATCTTGGTTTTCGTCGGGTTTCCAGCTGAGATATGCATTTTCTGCGATAATCTTGGTGGGTCTTTTGTCAGAAGTATGCAGAATCATCTAGATCGCGCTTTTCGAGCTATCTAATGCGAGAAACGCGTTATCTGGTGTTTTCACCACTCCACAGTTGGTTTGATATGCAGAACCGGCGATATTTTGGTTTTCGTCGGGTTTCAATCTGAGATATGCATTTTCTACGATAATCTTGGTGAAACGTCTGTCCGATGTATGCAGAAACATCGAGAGCGCTCTTTTCTAGCTATTTAATGCGAGAAACTCGTTTTCTGGTGTTTTCACCACTCCACAGTTCGTTGGATATGCAGAACCGGAGATATTTTGTTTTGCGTCGGGTTTCAAGCTGAGATATGCATTTTCTACGATAAGCTTGGTGAAACATCTGTCCGAAGTATGCAGAAACGTCGAGAGCGCTCTTTTCGAGCTATTTAATGCGAGAAACACGTTTTCTGGGGTTTTCACCACTCCACAGTTGGTTTAATATGCAGAACCGGCGATATTTTTGTTTTCGTCGGGTTTCAAGCTGAGATATGCATTTTCTGCGATAATCTTGGTGAGACTTCTGTCCGAAGTATGCTGAATCATCGAGATCGCTCTTTTCGAGCTAGTTAGTGCCTGAAACACGTTATCTGGTGTTTTCACCACTCCACAGTTCGTTGGATATGCAGAACAGTAGATATCTTGGTTTTCGTTGGGTTTCAAGCAGAGATATGCATTTTCTGCGATAATCTTGTTGAGACTTCTGTTCGAACTATGCAGAATCATCGAGATCGCTCGTTTCGAGCTATTTAATGCGATAAACACGTTATCTGGTGTTTTCACCACTCCACAGTTGGTTTGATATGCAGAACCGGCGATATTTTGGTTTTCGTCGGGTTTCAAGCTGAGATATGCATTTTCTACGATAATCTTGGTGAAACATGTGTCCGAAGTATGCAGAAACATCAATAGCACTCTTTTCGAGCTATTTAATGCGAGAAACTCGTTTTCTGGGGTTTTCACCACTCCACAGTTCGTTGGATATGCAGAACCGGAGATATCTTGGTTTTCGTGGGGTTTCAAGATGAGATATGCATTTCCTGCGATAATCTTGGTGAGACTTCTGTCCGAAGTTTGCTGAATCATCGAGATCGCTCGTTTCGAGCTATTTAATGCGATAAACACGTTATCTGGTGTTTTCACCACGCCACAGTGCGTTTGATATGCAGAACAGGCGATATCTTGATTTTCGTGGTGTTTCCAGATGAGATATGCATTTCCTGCAATAATCTTGGTGAGACTTCTGTCCGAAGTTTGCTGAATCATCGGGATCGCTCTTTTCGAGCTATTTAATGCGGGAAACACGTTCTCTGGTTGATTTCACCACTCCACAGTGCGTTTGATGTGCAGAACAGGCGATATCTTGATTTTCGTGGTGTTTCCAGCTGAGATATGCATTTTCTGCGATAATCTTGGTTGGTCTTTTGTCAGAAGTATGCATAATCATCTAGATCGCTCTTTTCGAGCTACTTAATGCACGTAACACGTTTTCTGGTGTTTTCACCACTCCACAGTACGTTTGACATGCAGAACCGGAGATATCTTGGTTTCGGTCGGGTTTCAAGCTGAGATATGCATTTTCTACGATAATCTTGGTGAAACGTCTGTCCGAAGTATGCAGAAACATCGAGAGCGCTCTTTTCTAGCTATTTAATGCGAGAAACTCGTTTTCTGGGGTTTTCACCACTCCACAGTTCGTTGGATATGCAGAACAGTAGATATCTTGGTTTTCGTTGGGTTTCAAGCAGAGATATGCATTTTCTGCGATAATCTTGTTGAGACTTCTGTTCGAACTATGCAGAATCATCGAGATCGCTCGTTTCGAGCTATTTAATGCGATAAACACGTTATCTGGTGTTTTCACCACTCCACAGTTCGTTGGATATGCAGAACCGGAGATATCTTGGTTTTCGTGGGGATTCAAGCTGGGATATGCATTTCCTGCGATAATCTTGGTGAGACTTCTGTCCGAAGTATGCTGAATCATCTAGAACGCTCTTTTCGAGCTATTTAATGCGAGAAACATGTTATATGGTGTTTTCACCACTCCACAGTGCGATTGATATGCAGAACAGTAGATATCTTGGTTTTCGTGGGGTTTCAAGATGAGATATGCATTTCCTGCGATAATCTTGGTGAGACTTCTGTCCGAAGTTTGCTGAATCATCGAGATCGCTCGTTTCGAGCTATTTAATGCGATAAACACGTTATCTGGTGTTTTCACCACGCCACAGTGCGTTTGATATGCAGAACAGGCGATATCTTGATTTTCGTGGTGTTTCCAGATGAGATATGCATTTTCTACGATAATCTTGGTGAACCATGTGTCCGAAGTATGCAGAAACATCAAGAGCACTCTTTTCGAGCTATTTAATGCGAGAAACTCGTTTTCTGGGGTTTTCACCACTCCACAGTTCGTTGGATATGCAGAACCGGAGATATCTTGGTTTTCGTGGGGTTTCAAGATGAGATATGCATTTCCTGCGATAATCTTGGTGAGACTTCTGTCCGAAGTTTGCTGAATCATCGAGATCGCTCGTTTCGAGCTATTTAATGCGATAAACACGTTATCTGGTGTTTTCACCACGCCACAGTGCGTTTGATATGCAGAACAGGCGATATCTTGATTTTCGTGGTGTTTCCAGATGAGATAAGCATTTTCTGCGATAATCTTGGTGGGTCTTTTGTCAGAAGTATGCAGAATCATCTAGATCGCGCTTTTCGAGCTATTTAATGCGAGAAACACGTTATCTGGTGTTTTCTCCACTCCACAGTGCGTTTGATATGCAGAACAGTACATATCTTGGTTTTCGTGGGGTTTCAAGCTGAGATATGCATTTTCTGCGATAATCTTGTTGAGACTTCTGTTCCAAGTATGCAGAATCATCGAGATCGCTCGTTTCGAGCTATTTAATGCGAGAAACACGTTATCTGGTGTTTTCACCACTCCACAGTTGGTTTGATATGCAGAACCGGCGATATTTTGGTTTTCGTCGGGTTTCAAGCTGAGATATGCATTTTCTACGATAATCTTGGTGAAACATCTGTCCGAAGTATGCAGAATCATCGAGATCGCTCTTTTCGTGCTAGTTAGTGCGAGAAACACGTTATCTGGTGTTTTCACCACTCCAGAGTGCGTTTGATATGCAGAACAGTAGATATCTTGGTTTTCGTTGGGTTTCAAGCAGAGATATGCATTTTCTGCGATAATCTTGTTGAGACTTCTGTTCGAACTATGCAGAATCATCGAGATCGCTCGTTTCGAGCTATTTAATGCGATAAACACGTTATCTGGTGTTTTCACCACTCCACAGTTCGTTGGATATGCAGAACCGGAGATATCTTGGTTTTCGTGGGGATTCAAGCTGGGATATGCATTTCCTGCGATAATCTTGGTGAGACTTCTGTCCGAAGTATGCTGAATCATCTAGAACGCTCTTTTCGAGCTATTTAATGCGAGAAACACGTTATATGGTGTTTTCACCACTCCACAGTGCGATTGATATGCAGAACAGTAGATATCTTGATTTTCGTGGTGTTTCCAGATGAGATATGCATTTCCTGCGATAATCTTGGTGAGACTTCTGTCCGAAGTTTGCTGAATCATCGAGAACGCTCGTTTCGAGCTATTTAATGCGATAAACACGTTATCTAGTGTTTTCACCACTCCACAGTTGGTTTGATATGCAGAACCGGCGATATTTTGGTTTTCGTCGGGTTTCAAGCTGAGATATGCATTTTCTACGATAATCTTGGTGAAACATGTGTCCGAAGTATGCAGAAACATCAAGAGCACTCTTTTCGAGCTATTTAATGCGAGAAACTCGTTTTCTGGGGTTTTCACCACTCCACAGTTCGTTGGATATGCAGAACCGGAGATATCTTGGTTTTCGTGGGGTTTCAAGATGAGATATGCATTTCCTGCGATAATCTTGGTGAGACTTCTGTCCGAAGTTTGCTGAATCATCGAGATCGCTCGTTTCGAGCTATTTAATGCGATAAACACGTTATCTGGTGTTTTCACCACGCCACAGTGCGTTTGATATGCAGAACAGGCGATATCTTGATTTTCGTGGTGTTTCCAGATGAGATAAGCATTTTCTGCGATAATCTTGGTGGGTCTTTTGTCAGAAGTATGCAGAATCATCTAGATCGCGCTTTTCGAGCTATTTAATGCGAGAAACACGTTATCTGGTGTTTTCACCACTCCACAGTTGGTTTGATATGCAGAACCGGCGATATTTTGGTTTTCGTCGGGTTTCAAGCTGAGATATGCATTTTCTACGATAATCTTGGTGAAACATCTGTCCGAAGTATGCAGAATCATCCAGATCGCTCTTTTCGAGCTAGTTAGTGCGAGAAACACGTTATCTGGTGTTTTCACCACTCCACAGTGCGTTTGATATGCAGAACAGTACATATCTTGGTTTTCGTGGGGTTTCAAGCTGAGATATGCATTTTCTGCGATAATCTTGTTGAGACTTCTGTTCCAAGTATGCAGAATCATCGAGATCGCTCGTTTCGAGCTATTTAATGCGATAAACACGTTATCTGGTGTTTTCACCACTCCACAGTTGGTTTGATATGCAGAACCGGCGATATTTTGGTTTTCGTCGGGTTTCAAGCTGAGATATGCATTTTCTACGATAATCTTGGTGAAACATGTGTCAGAAGTATGCAGAATCATCTAGATCGCGCTTTTCGAGCTATTTAATGCGAGAAACACGTTATCTGGTGTTTTCACCACTCCACAGTTCGTTGGATATGCAGAACCGGAGATATCTTGGTTTTCGTGGGGTTTCCAGCTGAAATATGCATTTTCTGCGATAATCTTGGTGTTTCACCTATGAGAAGTATGCAGAATCATCGAGAACGCTCTTTTCGAGCCAGTTAATGCGAGAAACACGTTTTCTGATGTTTTCAGCACTCCACAGTGCGTCTGATATGCAGAACCGGCGATATCTTGATATTCGTGGTGTTACCAGCTGAGATATGCATTTTCTGCGATAATCTTGGTGAGACTTCCGTTCGAAGTATGCTGAATCATCGGGATCGCTCTTTTCGAGCTATTTAATGCGAGAAACACGTTCTCTGGTTGTTTTCACCACTCCACAGTGCGTTTGATGTGCAGAACAAGCCATATCTTGATTTTCGTCGGGTTTCAAGCTGAGATATACATTTTCTTCGATAATCTTGGTGAAACATGTGTCCGAAGTATGTAGAAATATCAAGAGCGCTCTTTTCGAGCTATTTAATGCGAGAAACTCGTTTTCTGGGGTTTTCACCACTCCACAGTTCGTTGGATATGCAGAACCGGAGATATCTTGGTTTTCGTGGGGTTTCAAGATGAGGTATGCATTTTCTACGATAATCTTGGTGAAACATCTGTCCGAAATATGCAGAATCATCGAGATCGTTCTACTCGAGCCATTTAATGCGAGAAACACGTTCTCTGGTTGTTTTCACCACTCCACAGTGCGTTTGATATGCAGAACCGGCAACATCTTGATTATCGTGAGGTTTCAAGCTGAGATATGCATTTTCTGCGATAATATTGGTGAGACTTCTGTCCAAAGTATGCAGAATCATCGGGATCGCTCTTTTCGAGCTATTTAATGCGGGAAACACGTTCTCTGGTTGTTTTCACCACTCCACAGTGCGTTTCATGTGCAGAACAGGCCATATCTTGATTTTCGTCGGGTTTCAAGCTGAGATATGCATTTTCTACGATAATATTGGTGAAACATGTGTCCGAAGTATGCAGAAATATCAAGAGCGCTCTTTTCGAGCTATTTAATGCGAAAAAACCAGTTTTCTGGTGTTTTGAAAATACCACAGTGCGTTTGATATGCAGAAATTGCGAAATCTTGGTTTTCGACGGTTTTCATGCTGAGGTATGCATTTTTTGCGATAATCTTGGTGCGACTTCTGTCAGAAGTATGCAGAATCATCGAGATCGCTCTTTTCGAGCTATTTAATGCGAGAAACACGTTATCTGGTGTTTTCACCACTCCACAGTGCGTCTGATATGGAGAACCGGCGATATCTTGGTTTTCGTAGGGTTTCCAACTGAGATATGCATTTTCAACGATAATCTTGGTGAGTCTTCTGTCAGAAGAATGCAGAATCATCTAGAACGCTCGTTTCGAGCTATTTAATGCGAAAAAACCAGTTTTCTGGTGTTTTGAAAATACCACAGTGCGTTTGATATGCAGAAATTGCGAAATCTTGGTTTTCGACGGTTTTCATGCTGAGGTATGCATTTTCTGCGATAATCTTGGTGCGACTTCTGTCAGAAGTATGCACAATCATCGAGATCGCTCTTTTCGAGCTATTTAATGCGAGAAACACGTTATCTGGTGTTTTGACCACTCCACAGTGCGTTTGATATGTAGAGCCGCCGATAACTTGGTTTTCGTGGGGTTTCCAGCTGAAATATGCATTTTCTGCGATAATCTTGGTGTTTCATCTATGAGAAGTATGCAGAATCATCGAGAACGCTCTTTTCGAGCCAGTTAATGCGAGAAACACGTTTTCTGATGTTTTCAGCACTCCACAGTGCGTCTGATATGCAGAACCGGCGATATCTTGATTTTCGTGGTGTTACCAGCTGAGATATGCATTTTCTGCGATAATCTTGGTGAGACTTCAGTCAGAAGTATGCAGAATCACCTAGATCGCTCGTTTCGAGCTATTTAATGCGAGAAACACGTTATTTGGTTGTTTTCACCACTCCACAGTGCGTTTGATATGCAGAACCGGCGTCATCTTGATTTTCGTGGGGTTTCAAGCTGAGATATGCATTTTTTACGATAATCTTGGTGAGACTTCTGTCCGAACAATGCAGAAACATCGAGAGCGATCTTATCGAGCTATTTATTGCGAGAAACACGTTCTCTGGTTGTTTTCACCAATCCACAGTGCGTTTGATAGGCAGAACCGGCGATATCTTCATTTTCGTGGTGATTCGAGGTGCGATATGCATTTTCTGCGATAATCTTGGTGGGTCTTTTGTCAGGAGGATGCAGAATCATCTAGACCGCTCTTTTCGAGCGATTTAATGCGAGAAACACGTTATCTGGTGTTTTCACCACTCCACAGTGCGTTTGATATGCAGAACCGGCAACATCTTGATTTTCGTGAGGTTTCGAGCTGAGATATGCATTTTCTGCGATAATATTGGTGAGACTTCAGTCAGAAGTATGCAGAATCATCTAGATCGCTCTTTTCGAGCTACTTAATGCACGAAACACGTTTTCTGGTGTTTTCACCACTCCACGATACGTTTGATGTGCAGAACCGGAGATAACTCGGTTTCGGTCGGGTTTCAAGCTGAGATATGCATTTTCTACGATAATCTTGGTGAGACTTCTGTCAGAAGCATGCAGGATCTTCGAGAACGCTCTTTTCGAGCTACTTAATGCGAGAAACACGTTTTCTGGTGTTTTCACCACTCCACAGTGCGTTTGATATGCAGAACCGGCGACATCTTGGTTTTCGTCGGGTTTCAAGCTGAGATATGCATTTTCTACGATAAGCTTGGTGAAACATCTGTCCAAAGTATGCAGAAACATCGAGAGCGCTCTTTTCGAGCTACTTAATGCGAGAAACACGTTTTTTGGGGTTTTCACTACTCCACAGTTCGTTGGATATGCTGGACCGGAGATATCTTGGTTTCCGTGGGGTTTCAAGCTGAGATATGCATTCCCTGCGATAATCTTGGTGACACTTCTGTCCGAAGTATGCTGAATCATCTAGATCGCTCTTTTCGAGCTATTTAATGCGAGAAACACGTTCTCTGGTTGTTTTCACCACTCCACAGTGCGTTTGATATGCAGAACCGGCAACATCTTGATTTTCGTGAGGTTTCGAGCTGAGATATGCATTTTCTACGATAACCCTGGTGAGACTTCTGTCAGAAGTATGCAGAATCTTCGAGAACGCTCTTTTCGAGCTACTTAATGCGCGAAACACGATTTCTGGTGTTTTCACCACTCCACGGTACGTTTGATGTGTAGAACCGGAGATAACTCGGTTTTCGTCGGGTTTCAAGCTGAGATATGCATTTTCTACGATAATCTTGGTGAGACTTCTGTCAGAAGTATGCAGGATCTTCGAGAACGCTCTTTTCGAGCTATTTAATGCGAGAAACACTTTATCTGGTGTTTTCACCACTCCACAGTGCGTTTGATATGCGGAAACTGCGATATCTTCGTTTTCGTGGGGTTTCCAGCTGAGACATGCATTTTCTGCGATAATCTTGGATATTCTTCTGTGAGAAGTATGGAGAATCACTGAAATCGCAGTTTTCGTGCTATTGAATGCGAAAAACACGTTTTATGGTGTTTTCAGCACTCCACAGTGCGTTTCATATGCGGAAACTGCGATATCTTCGGTTTCATTGGGTTTCCAGATGAGATATGCATTTTCTACGATAATCTTGGATATTCTTCTGTGAGACGTTTGCAGAATCACAGAAATCGCTCTATTCGAGCTACTTAATGCGAGAAGCACGTTTTCTGGTGTTTTCACCACTCCACAGTGCGTTTCATATGCAGAACCGGCGACATCTTGGTTTTCGTCGGGTTTCAAGCTGAGATATGCATTTTCTACGATAAGCTTGGTGAAACATCTGTCCAAAGTATGCAGAAACATCGAGAGCGCTCTTTTCGAGCTACTTAATGCGAGAAACACGATTTCTGGGGTTTTCACCACTCCACAGTTCGTTGGATATGCAGAACCGGAGATATCTTGGTTTTCGTGGGGTTTTCAGCTGAAATATGCATTTCCTGCGATAATCTTGGTGACACTTCTGTCCGAAGTATGCTGAATCATCTAGATCGCTCGTTTCGAGCTATTTAATGCGAGAAACACGTTATCTGGTGTTTTCACCACTCCACAGTGCGTTTGATATGCAGAACCAGCGATATCTTGGTTTTCGTGGGGTATCAAGCTGAGATATGCATTATCTGCGATAATATTGGTGCGACTTCAGTCAGAAGTATGCAGAATCATCTAGATCGCTCTTTTCGAGCTATTTAATGCGAGAAACACGTTATCTGGTGTTTAGACCACTCCACAGTTGGTTTGATATGCAGAACCGGCGATATTTTGGTTTTCGTCGGGTTTCAAGCTGGGATATGCATTTTCTACGATAATCTTGGTGAAACATCTGTCCGAAGTATGCAGAAACGTCGAGAGCGCTCTTTTCGAGCTATTTAATGCGAGAAACACTTTTCTGGGGTTTTCACCACTCCACAGGTCCTTGGATATGCAGAACAGTAGATATCTTCGTTTTCGTGGGGTTTCAAGCAGAGATATGCATTTTCTTCGATAATCTTGGTTGGTCTTTTGTCAGAAGTATGCAGAATCATCTAGATCGCTCTTTTCGAGCTACTTAATGCACGTAACACGTTTTCTGGTGTTTTCACCACTCCACAGTACGTTTGACATGCAGAACCGGAGATATCTTGGTTTCGGTCGGGTTTCAAGCTGAGATATGCATTTTCTACGATAATCTTGGTGACACATCTGTCCGAAGTATGCAGAAACATCGAGAGCGCTCTTTTCGAGCTATTTAATGCGAGAAACTCGTTTTTTGGGGTTTTCACCACTCCACAGTTCGTTGGATATGCAGAACCGGAGATATTTTGGTTTTCGTCGGGTTTCAAGCTGAGATATGCATTTTCTACGATAAGCTTGGTGAAACATCTGTCCGAAGTATGCAGAAACGTCGAGAGCGCTCTTTTCGAGCTATTTAATGCGAGAAACACGTTTTCTGGGGTGTTCACCACTCCACAGTTCGTTGGATATGCAGAACAGTAGATATCTTGGTTTTCGTGGGGTTTCAAGCAGAGATATGCATTTTCTACGATAATCTTGGTTAGACTTCTGTCAGAAGTTTGCAGAATCATCTAGATCGCTCGTTTCGAGCTATTTAATGCGAAGAAACTAGTTTTCTAATGTTTTCAACATTCCACAGTGCGTTTGATATGCAGAACCGGCGATATTTTGGTTTTCGTCGGGTTTCAAGCTGAGATATGCATTTTCTACGATAAGCTTGGTGAAACATCTGTCCGAAGTATGCAGAAACGTCGAGAGCGCTCTTTTCGAGCTATTTAATGCGAGAAACACGTTTCTCTGGGGATTTCACCACTCCACAGTTCGTTGGATATGCAGAACAGTAGATATCTTGGTTTTCGTGGGGTTTCAAGCAGAGATATGCATTTTCTGCGATAATCTTGGTGAGACTTCTGTCCGAAGTTTGCTAAATCATCGGGATCGCTCTTTGCGAGCTATTTAATGCGAGAAACACGTTCAGTGGTTGTTTTCACCACTCCACAGTGCGTTTGATATGCAGAACAGTACATATCTTGGTTTTCGTGGGGTTTCAAGCTGAGATATGCATTTTCTGCGATAATCTTGTTGAGACTTCTGTCCGAAGTATGCCGAATCATCGAGATCGCTCGTTTCGAGCTATTTAATGCGAGAAACGCGTTATCTGGTGTTTTCACCACTCCACAGTTGGTTTGATATGCAGAACCGGCGATATTTTTGCTTTCGTCGGGTATCAAGCTGAGATATGCATTTTCTACGATAATCTTGGTGAAACATCTGACCGAAGTATGCAGAAACATCAAGAGCGCTCTTTTCGAGCTATTTAATGCGAGAAACTCGTTTTCTGGTGTTTTCACCACTCCACAGTGCGTTTGATATGCAGAACCGGCGATATCTTTGTTTTCGTGGGGTTTCAAGATGAGATATGCATTTTCTGCGATAATCTTGGTGAGACTTCTGTCCGAAGTATGCTGAATCATCTAGATCGCGCTTTTCGAGCTAGTTAGTGCGAGAAACACGTTATCTGGTGTTTTCACCACTCCACAGTGCTTTTGATATGCAGAACAGTACATATCTTGGTTTTCGTGGGGTTTCAAGCTGAGATATGCATTTTCTGCGATAATCTTGTTGAGACTTCTGTTCCAACTATGCAGAATCATCGAGATCGCTCGTTTCGAGCTATTTAATGCGATAAACACGTTATCTGATGTTTTGACCACTCCACAGTGCGTTTGATATGTAGAGCCGCCGATAACTTGGTTTTCGTGGGGTTTCCAGCTGAAATATGCATTTTCTGCGGTAATCTTGGTGTTTCATCTATGAGAAGTATGCAGAATCATCGAGAACGCTCTTTTCGAGCTATTTAATGCGAGAAACACGTTTTCTGGTGTTTTCACCACACCACAGTGCGTTTGATATGCAGAACCGGAGATATCTTTGTTTTCGTGGGGTTTCAAGATGAGATATGCATTTTCTGCGATAATCTAGGTGAGACTTCTGTCCGAAGTATGCTGAATCATCGAGATCGCTCTTTTCGAGCTAGTTAGTGCCTGAAACACGTTATCTGGTGTTTTCACCACTCCACAGTTCGTTGGATATGCAGAACAGTAGATATCTTGGTTTTCGTGGGGTTTCAAGGTGAGATATGCATTTCCTGCGATAATCTTGGTGAGACTTCTGTCCGAAGTTTGCTGAATCATCGGGATCGCTCTTTTCGAGCTATTTAATGCGAGAAACACGTTCTCTGGTTGTTTTCACCACTCCACAGTGCGTTTGATATGCAGAACAGGCGATATCTTGATTTTCGTGCTGTTTCCAGATGAGATAAGCATTTTCTGCGATAATCCTGGTGGGTCTTTTGTCAGAAGTATGCAGAATCATCTAGATAGCGCTTTTCGAGCTATATAATGCGAGAAACACGTTATCTGGTGTTTTCACCACTCCACAGTTGGTTTGATATGCAGAACCGGCGATATTTTGGTTTTCGTCGGGTTTCAAGCTGAGATATTCAATTTCTACGACAATCTTAGTGAAACATGTGTCCGAAGTATGCAGAAACATCAAGAGCGCTCTTTTCGAGCTATTTAGTGCGAGAAACTCGTTCTCTGGTTGTTTTCACCACTCCACAGTGCGTTTGATATGCAGAACAGGCGATATCTTGATTTTCGTGGTGTTTCCAGATGAGATATGCATTTCCTGCTATAATCTTGGTGAGACTTCTGTCCGAAGTTTGCTGAATCATAGGGATCGCGCTTTTCGAGCTATTTAATGCGAGAAACACGTTATCTGGTGTTTTCACCACTCCACAGTTGGTTTGATATGCAGAACCGGCGATATTTTGGTTTTCGTCGGGTTTCAAGCTGAGATATGCATTTTCTACGATAAGCTTGGTGAAACATCTGTCCGAAGTATGCAGAAACGTCGAGAGCGCTCTTTTCGAGCTATTTAATGCGAGAAACACTTTTCTGGGGTTTTCACCACTCCACAGGTCCTTGGATATGCAGAACAGTAGATATCTTCGTTTTCGTGGGGTTTCAAGCAGAGATATGCATTTTCTGCGATAATCTTGGTGAGACTTCTGTTAGAAGTATGCAGAATCATCGAGATCGCACGTTTCGAGCTATTTAATGCGAGAAACACGTTATCTGGTGTTTTCACCACTCCACAGTTGGTTTGATATGCAGAACCGGCGATATTTTGGTTTTCGTCGGGTTTCAAGCTGAGATATGCATTTTCTACGATAAGCTTGGT
>CATORF010000286.1:0-128097 GCA_951804975.1 Anthophora plumipes | reverse complement strand
CCATATCTTCGGTATCGTTGTTGCTTCCAGCTGAGATATGCATTTTCTACGATAATCTTCGAGTTTCTTCTGTTACAAGTGTACAGAAACACCGAAATCGCTGTTTTCGTGCTTTTGAATGCGAAAAACACGTTTTCTGGTGTTTTCAGCACGCCACAGAACGTTTGACATGCGGAAACTGCGATATCTTCGGTATCGTTGTTGTTTCCAGCTGAGATATGCATTTTCAGTAATAATCTTCATGATTCTGCTGTTACAAGTGTGCAGAATCACCGACATCGCTGTTTTCGTGCTATTGAATGCGAAAAACACGTTTTTTGGTGTTTCAGCACGCCACAGAGCGTTTGACTTGCGGAAACTGCCATATCTTCGGTATTGTTGTTGTTTCCAGCTGAGATATGCATTTTCTACGATAATCTTCACGATTCTGCTGTTACAAGTGTGCAGAAACACCGAAATCGCTGTTTTCGTGCTTTTGAATGCGAAAAATACGTTTTCTGGTGTTTTCAGCACGCCACAGAGCGTTTGACATGCGGAAACTGCGAAATCTTCGGTATCGTTGTTGTTTCCAGTTGAGATATGCATTTTCTACGATAATCTTCGAGTTTCTTCAGTGACAAGTGTGCAGAATCACCGAAATCGCTGTTTTCGTGCTATTGAATGCGAAAAACACGTATTCTGGTGTTTTCAGCACTCCACAGTGCGTTTGATATGCGGAAACTGCGATATCTTCGGTATCGTTGGGTTTCCAGCTGAGATATGCATTTTCAGTGATAATCTTCATGATTCTGCTGTTGCAAGTGTGCAGAATCACCGAAATCGCTGTTTTCGCGCTATTGAATGCGAAAAACACGTTTTCTGGTGATTTCAGCACTCCACAGTGCGTTTGATATGCGGAAACTGCGATATCTTCGGTATCGTTGTTGTTTCCAGCTGAGATATGCATTTTCAGTGATAATCTTCATGATTCTGCTGTTACAAGTGTGCAGAATCACCGAAATCGCTGCTTTCGTGCTTTTGAATGCGAAAAACACGTTTTCTGGTGTTTTCTGCACTCCACAGTGCATTTGATATGCGGAAACTGCGATATCTGCCGTATCATGGTTGTTTCCAGCTGAGATATGCATTTTCAGTGATAATCTTCATGATTCTGCTGTTACAAGTGTGCAGAATCACCGAAATCGCTGTTTTCGTGCTATTGAATGCGAAAAACACGTTTTCTGGTGTTTTCAGCACGCCACAGAGCGTTTGACATGCGAAAACTACGATATCTTCGGTATCGTTGTCGTTTCCAGCTGAGATATGCATTTTCAGTGAGAATCTTCATGATTCTGCTGTTACAAGTGTGCAGAATCACCGAAATCGCTGTTTTCGTGCTATTGAATGCGAAAAACACTTTTTCTGGTGTTTTCAGCACTCCACAGTGCGTTTGATATGCGGAAACTGCGATATCTTCGGTATCGTTGTTGTTTCCAGCTGAGATATGCATTTTCAGTGATAATCTTCATGATTCTGCTGTTACAAATGTGCAGAATCACCGAAATCGCTGTTTTCGTGCTTTTGAATGCGAAAAACACTTTTTCTGGTGTTTTCAGCACGCCACAGAGCGTTTGACATGCGAAAACTGCGATATCTTCGGTATCGTTGTCGTTTCCAGCTGAGATATGCATTTTCAGTGAGAATCTTCATGATTCTGCTGTTACAAGTGTGCAGAATCACCGAAATCAATGTTTTCGTGCTATTGAATGCGAAAAACACATGTTTTTTGGTGTTTCATCACGCCACAGAGCGTTTGACTTGCGGAAACTGCCATATCTTCGGTATCGTTGTTGCTTCCAGCTGAGATATGCATTTTCTACGATAATCTTCGAGTTTCTTCTGTTACAAGTGTGCAGAAACACCGAAATCGCTGTTTTCGTGCTTTTGAATGCGAAAAACACGTTTTCTGGTGTTTTCAGCACGCCACAGAACGTTTGACATGCGGAAACTGCGATATCTTCGGTATCGTTGTTGTTTCCAGCTGAGATATGCATTTTCAGTAATAATCTTCATGATTCTGCTGTTACAAGTGTGCAGAATCACCGACATCGCTGTTTTCGTGCTATTGAATGCGAAAAACACGTTTTTTGGTGTTTCAGCACGCCACAGAGCGTTTGACTTGCGGAAACTGCCATATCTTCTGTATTGTTGTTGTTTCCAGCTGAGATATGCATTTTCTACGATAATCTTCGAGTTTCTTCTGTGACAAGTGTGCAGAATCACCGAAATCGCTGTTTTCGTGCTATTGAATGCGAAAAACACGTATTCTGGTGTTTTCAGCACGCCACAGAGCGTTTGACATGCGGAAACTGCGATATCTTCGGTATCGTTGGGTTTCCAGCTGAGATATGCATTTTCAGTGATTATCTTCATGATTCTGCTGTTACAAGTGTGCAGAATCATCGAAATCGCTGCATTCGTGGTTTTGAATGCGAAAAACACGTTTTCTGGTGTTTTCAGCACTCCACAGTGCGTTTGATATGCGGAATCTGCGATATCTTCGGTATCGTTGTTGTTTCCAGCTGAGATATGCATTTTCAGTAATAATCTTCATGATTCTGCTGTTACAAGTGTGCAGAATCACCGACATCGCTGTTTTCGTGCTATTGAATGCGAAAAACACGTTTTTTGGTGTTTCAGCACGCCACAGAGCGTTTGACTTGCGGAAACTGCCATATCTTCGGTATTGTTGTTGTTTCCAGCTGAGATATGCATTTTCTACGATAATCTTCGAGTTTCTTCTGTGACAAGTGTGCAGAATCACCGAAATCGCTGTTTTCGTGCTATTGAATGCGAAAAACACGTATTCTGGTGTTTTCAGCACGCCACAGAGCGTTTGACATGCGGAAACTGCGATATCTTCGGTATCGTTGGGTTTCCAGCTGAGATATGCATTTTCAGTGATAATCTTCATGATTCTGCTGTTACAAGCGTGCAGAATCATCGAAATCGCTGCATTCGTGGTTTTGAATGCGAAAAACACGTTTTCTGGTGTTTTCAGCACTCCACAGTGCGTTTGATATGCGGAAACTGCGATATCTTCGGTATCGTTGTTGTTTCCAGCTGAGATATGCATTTTCAGTGATAATCTTCATGATTCTGCTGTTACAAATGTGCAGAATCACCGAAATCGCTGTTTTCGTGCTTTTGAATGCGAAAAACACTTTTTCTGGTGTTTTCAGCACGCCACAGAGCGTTTGACATGCGAAAACTGCGATATCTTCGGTATCGTTGTCGTTTCCAGCTGAGATATGCATTTTCAGTGATAATCTTCATGATTCTGCCGTTACAAGTGTGCAGAATCACCGAAATCGCTGTTTTCGTGCTTTTGACTGCGAAAAACACGTTTTCTGGTGTTTTCAGCACTCCACAGTGCGTTTGATATGCGGAAACTGCGATATCTTCGGTATCGTTGTTGTTTCCAGCTGAGATATGCATTTTCAGTGATAATCTTCATGATTCTGCTGTTACAAGTGTGCAGAATCACCGACATCGCTGTTTTCGTGCTATTGAATGCGAAAAACACGTTTTCTGGTGTTTTCAGCACGCCACTGAGCGTTTGACATGCGGAAACTGCGATATCTTCGGTATCGTTGTTGTTTCCAGCTGAGATATGCATTTTCAGTGATAATCTTCATGATTCTGCTGTTACAAGTGTGCAGAATCACCGAAATCGCTGTTTTCGTGCTTTTGAATGCGAAAAACACTTTTTCTGGTGTTTTCAGCACGCCACAGAGCGTTTGACATGCGAAAACTGCGATATCTTCGGTATCGTTGTCGTTTCCAGCTGAGATATGCATTTTCAGTGATAATCTTCATGATTCTGCCGTTACAAGTGTGCAGAATCACCGAAATCGCTGTTTTCGTGCTTTTGACTGCGAAAAACACGTTTTCTGGTGTTTTCAGCACTCCACAGTGCGTTTGATATGCGGAAACTGCGATATCTTCGGTATCGTTGTTGTTTCCAGCTGAGATATGCATTTTCAGTGATAATCTTCATGATTCTGCTGTTGCAAGTGTGCAGAATCACCGAAATCACTGCTTTCGTGCTTTTGAATGCGAAAAACACGTTTTCTGGTGTTTTCAGCACTCCACAGTGCGTTTGATATGCGGAAACTGCGATATCTTCGGTATCGTTGGGTTTCCAGCTGAGATATGCATTTTCAGTGATAATCTTCATGATTCTGCTGTTGCAAGTGTGCAGAATCACCGAAATCGCTGTTTTCGTGCTATTGAATGCGAAAAACACGTTTTCTGGTGTTTTCAGCACTCCACAGAGCGTTTGATATGGGGAAACGGCCATATCTTCGGTATCGTTGTTGTTTCCAGCTGAGATATGCATTTTCAGTGATAATCTTCACGATTCTACTGTTACAAGTGTGCAGAAACACCGAAATCGCTGTTTTCGTGCTTTTGAATGCGAAAAACACGTTTTCTGGTGTTTTCAGCACGCCACAGAGCGTTTGACATGCGGAAACTGCGATATCTTCGGTATCGTTGTTGTTTCCAGCTGAGATATGCATTTTCTACGATAATCTTCGAGTTTCTTCAGTGACAAGGGTGCAGAATGACCGAAATCGCTGTTTTCGTGCTATTGAATGCGAAAACCACGTTTTCTGGTGTTTTCAGCACTCCACAGTGAGTTTGATAGGCGGAAACTGCGATATCTTCGGTATCGTTGTTGTTTCCAGTTGAGATATGCATTTTCTACGATAATCTTCGAGATTCTTCAGTGACAAGTGTGCAGAATCTCCGAAATCGCTGTTTTCGTGCTATTGAATGCGAAAAACACGTATTCTGGTGTTTTCAGCACTCCACAGTGCGTTTGATATGCGGAAACTGCGATATCTTCGGTATCGTTGGGTTTTCAGCTGAGATATGCATTTTCAGTGATAATCTTCATGATTCTGCTGTTGCAAGTGTGCAGAATCACCGAAATCGCTGTTTTCGTGCTATTGAATGCGAAAAACACGTTTTCTGGTGTTTTCAGCACTCCACAGAGCGTTTGATATGCGGAAACGGCCATATCTTCGGTATCGTTGTTGTTTCCAACTGAGATATGCATTTTCAGTGATAATCTTCACGATTCTGCTGTTACAAGTGTGCAGAAACACCGAATTCGCTGTTTTCGTGCTTTTGAATGCGAAAAACACGTATTCTGGTGTTTTCAGCACTCCACAGTGCGTTTGATATGCGGAAACTGCGATATCTTCGGTATCGTTGTTGTTTCCAGCTGAGATATGCATTTTCAGTGATAATCTTCATGATTCTGCTGTTGCAAGTGTGCAGAATCACCGAAATCGCTGTTTTCGTGCTATTGAATGCGAAAAACACGTTTTCTGGTGTTTTCAGCTCTCCACAGAGCGTTTGATATGCGGAAACGGCCATATCTTCGGTATCGTTGTTGTTTCCAGCTGAGATATGCATTTTCAGTGATAATCTTCAC
This sequence comes from Anthophora plumipes, assembly GCA_951804975.1. Classification (NCBI taxonomy): domain Eukaryota; kingdom Metazoa; phylum Arthropoda; class Insecta; order Hymenoptera; family Apidae; genus Anthophora; species Anthophora plumipes. The sequence continues at coordinate 122,612 of CATORF010000286.1, read as the reverse complement.
GATTCTGCTGTTACAAGTGTACAGAAACACCGAAATCGCTGTTTTCGTGCTTTTGAATGCGAAAAATACGTTTTCTGGTGTTTTCAGCACGCCACAGAGCGTTTGACATGCGGAAACTGCGAAATCTTCGGTATCGTTGTTGTTTCCAGTTGAGATATGCATTTTCTACGATAATCTTCGAGTTTCTTCAGTGACAAGTGTGCAGAATCACCGACATCGCTGTTTTCGTGCTATTGAATGCGAAAAACACGTTTTCTGGTGTTTTCAGCACGCCACTGAGCGTTTGACATGCGGAAACTGCGATATCTTCGGTATCGTTGTTGTTTCCAGCTGAGATATGCATTTTCAGTGATAATCTTCATGATTCTGCTGTTACAAGTGTGCAGAATCACCGAAATCGCTGCTTCCGTGCTTTTGAATGCGAAAAACACGTTTTCTGGTGTTTTCAGCACTCCACAGTGCGTTTGATATGCGGAAACTGCGATATCTTCGGTATCGTTGTTGTTTCCAGGTGAGATATGCATTTTCAGTGATAATCTTCATGATTCTGCTGTTGCAAGTGTGCAGAATCACCGAAATCGCTGCTTTCGTGCTTTTGAATGCGAAAAACACGTTTTCTGGTGTTTTCTGCACTCCACAGTGCATTTGATATGCGGAAACTGCGATATCTGCCGTATCATGGTTGTTTCCAGCTGAGATATGCATTTTCAGTGATAATCTTCATGATTCTGCTGTTACAAGTGTGCAGAATCACCGAAATCGCTGTTTTCGTGCTATTGAATGCGAAAAACACGTTTTCTGGTGTTTTCAGCACTCCACAGTGCGTTTGATATGCGGAAACTGCGATGTCTTCGGTATCGTTGTTGTTTCCAGCTGAGATATGCATTTTCAGTGATAATCTTCATGATTCTGCTGTTACAAATGTGCAGAACCACTGAAATCGCTGTTTTCGTGCTTTTGAATGCGAAAAACACTTTTTCTGGTGTTTTCAGCACGCCACAGAGCGTTTGACATGCGAAAACTACGATATCTTCGGTATCGTTGTCGTTTCCAGCTGAGATATGCATTTTCAGTGAGAATCTTCATGATTCTGCTGTTACAAGTGTGCAGAATCACCGAAATCGCTGTTTTCGTGCTATTGAATGCGAAAAACACGTTTTCTGGTGTTTTCAGCACTCCACAGTGCGTTTGATATGCGGAAACTGCGATATCTTCTGTATCGTTGTTGTTTCCAGCTGAGATATGCATTTTCAGTGAGAATCTTCATGATTCTGCTGTTACAAGTGTGCAGAATCACCGAAATCGCTGTTTTCGTGCTATGGAATGCGTAAAACACGTTTTCTGGCGTTTTCAGCACTCCACAGTGCGTTTGATATGCGGAAACTGCGATATCTTCGGTATCGTTGTTGTTTCCAGCTGAGATATGCATTTTCAGTGATAATCTTCATGATTCTGCTGTTACAAATGTGCAGAATCACTGAAATCGCTGTTTTCGTGCTTTTGAATGCGAAAAACACTTTTTCTGGTGTTTTCAGCACGCCACAGAGCGTTTGACATGCGAAAACTACGATATCTTCGGTATCGTTGTCGTTTCCAGCTGAGATATGCATTTTCAGTGAGAATCTTCATGATTCTGCTGTTACAAGTGTGCAGAATCACCGAAATCGCTGTTTTCGTGCTATTGAATGCGAAAAACACGTTTTCTGGTGTTTTCAGGACTCCACAGTGAGTTTGATATGCGGAAACTGCCATATCTTCTGTATCGTTGTTGTTTCCAGCTGAGATATGCATTTTCAGTGAGAATCTTCATGATTCTGCTGTTACAAGTGTGCAGAATCACCGAAATCGCTGTTTTCGTGCTATTGAATGCGAAAAACACGTTTTCTGGTGTTTTCAGCACTCCACAGTGCGTTTGATATGCGGAAACTGCGATATCTTCGGTATCGTTGTTGTTTCCAGCTGAGATATGCATTTTCAGTGATAATCTTCATGATTCTGCTGTTACAAATGTGCAGAACCACTGAAATCGCTGTTTTCGTGCTTTTGAATGCGAAAAACACTTTTTCTGGTGTTTTCAGCACGCCACAGAGCGTTTGACATGCGAAAACTACGATATCTTCGGTATCGTTGTCGTTTCCAGCTGAGATATGCATTTTCAGTGAGAATCTTCATGATTCTGCTGTTACAAGTGTGCAGAATCACCGAAATCGCTGTTTTCGTGCTATTGAATGCGAAAAACACGTTTTCTGGTGTTTTCAGCACTCCACAGTGCGTTTGATATGCGGAAACTGCGATATCTTCTGTATCGTTGTTGTTTCCAGCTGAGATATGCATTTTCAGTGAGAATCTTCATGATTCTGCTGTTACAAGTGTGCAGAATCACCGAAATCGCTGTTTTCGTGCTATGGAATGCGTAAAACACGTTTTCTGGCGTTTTCAGCACTCCACAGTGCGTTTGATATGCGGAAACTGCGATATCTTCGGTATCGTTGTTGTTTCCAGCTGAGATATGCATTTTCAGTGATAATCTTCATGATTCTGCTGTTACAAATGTGCACAATCACTGAAATCGCTGTTTTCGTGCTTTTGAATGCGAAAAACACTTTTTCTGGTGTTTTCAGCACGCCACAGAGCGTTTGACATGCGAAAACTACGATATCTTCGGTATCGTTGTCGTTTCCAGCTGAGATATGCATTTTCAGTGAGAATCTTCATGATTCTGCTGTTACAAGTGTGCAGAATCACCGAAATCGCTGTTTTCGTGCTATTGAATGCGAAAAACACGTTTTCTGGTGTTTTCAGGACTCCACAGTGAGTTTGATATGCGGAAACTGCCATATCTTCTGTATCGTTGTTGTTTCCAGCTGAGATATGCATTTTCAGTGAGAATCTTCATGATTCTGCTGTTACAAGTGTGCAGAATCACCGAAATCGCTGTTTTCGTGCTATTGAATGCGAAAAACACGTTTTCTGGTGTTTTCAGCACTCCACAGTGCGTTTGATATGCGGAAACTGCGATATCTTCGGTATCGTTGTTGTTTCCAGCTGAGATATGCATTTTCAGTGATAATCTTCATGATTCTGCTGTTACAAATGTGCAGAACCACTGAAATCGCTGTTTTCGTGCTTTTGAATGCGAAAAACACTTTTTCTGGTGTTTTCAGCACGCCACAGAGCGTTTGACATGCGAAAACTACGATATCTTCGGTATCGTTGTCGTTTCCAGCTGAGATATGCATTTTCAGTGAGAATCTTCATGATTCTGCTGTTACAAGTGTGCAGAATCACCGAAATCGCTGTTTTCGTGCTATTGAATGCGAAAAACACGTTTTCTGGTGTTTTCAGCACTCCACAGTGCGTTTGATATGCGGAAACTGCGATATCTTCGGTATCGTTGTTGTTTCCAGCTGAGATATGCATTTTCAGTGATAATCTTCATGATTCTGCTGTTACAAATGTGCAGAACCACTGAAATCGCTGTTTTCGTGCTTTTGAATGCGAAAAACACTTTTTCTGGTGTTTTCAGCACGCCACAGAGCGTTTGACATGCGAAAACTACGATATCTTCGGTATCGTTGTCGTTTCCAGCTGAGATATGCATTTTCAGTGATAATCTTCATGATTCTGCTGTTACAAGTGTGCAGAATCACCGAAATCGCTGTTTTCGTGCTATTGAATGCGAAAAACACGTTTTCTGGTGTTTTCTGCACTCCACAGTGCGTTTGATATGCGGAAACTGCGATATCTTCGGTATCGTTGTTGTTTCCAGCTGAGATATGCATTTTCAGTGATAATCTTCATGATTCTGCTGTTGCAAGTGTGCAGAATCACCGAAATCGCTGTTTTCGTGCTATTGAATGCGAAAAACACGTTTTCTGGTGTTTTCAGCACTCCACAGTGCGTTTGATATGCGGAAACTGCGATATCTTCGGTATCGTTGTTGTTTCCAGCTGAGATATGCATTTTCAGTGATAATCTTCATGATTCTGCTGTTACAAATGTGCAGAACCACTGAAATCGCTGTTTTCGTGCTTTTGAATGCGAAAAACACTTTTTCTGGTGTTTTCAGCACGCCACAGAGCGTTTGACATGCGAAAACTACGATATCTTCGGTATCGTTGTCGTTTCCAGCTGAGATATGCATTTTCAGTGAGAATCTTCATGATTCTGCTGTTACAAGTGTGCAGAATCACCGAAATCGCTGTTTTCGTGCTATTGAATGCGAAAAACACGTTTTCTGGTGTTTTCAGCACTCCACAGTGCGTTTGATATGCGGAAACTGCGATATCTTCTGTATCGTTGTTGTTTCCAGCTGAGATATGCATTTTCAGTGAGAATCTTCATGATTCTGCTGTTACAAGTGTGCAGAATCACCGAAATCGCTGTTTTCGTGCTATGGAATGCGTAAAACACGTTTTCTGGCGTTTTCAGCACTCCACAGTGCGTTTGATATGCGGAAACTGCGATATCTTCGGTATCGTTGTTGTTTCCAGCTGAGATATGCATTTTCAGTGATAATCTTCATGATTCTGCTGTTACAAATGTGCAGAACCACTGAAATCGCTGTTTTCGTGCTTTTGAATGCGAAAAACACTTTTTCTGGTGTTTTCAGCACGCCACAGAGCGTTTGACATGCGAAAACTACGATATCTTCGGTATCGTTGTCGTTTCCAGCTGAGATATGCATTTTCAGTGATAATCTTCATGATTCTGCTGTTGCAAGTGTGCAGAATCACCGAAATCGCTGCTTTCGTGCTTTTGAATGCGAAAAACACGTTTTCTGGTGTTTTCTGCACTCCACAGTGCGTTTGATATGCGGAAACTGCGATATCTTCGGTATCGTTGTTGTTTCCAGCTGAGATATGCATTTTCAGTGATAATCTTCATGATTCTGCTGTTGCAAGTGTGCAGAATCACCGAAATCGCTGTTTTCGTGCTATTGAATGCGAAAAACACGTTTTCTGGTGTTTTCAGCACTCCACAGTGCGTTTGATATGCGGAAACTGCGATATCTTCGGTATCGTTGTTGTTTCCAGCTGAGATATGCATTTTCAGTGATAATCTTCATGATTCTGCTGTTACAAATGTGCAGAACCACTGAAATCGCTGTTTTCGTGCTTTTGAATGCGAAAAACACTTTTTCTGGTGTTTTCAGCACGCCACAGAGCGTTTGACATGCGAAAACTACGATATCTTCGGTATCGTTGTCGTTTCCAGCTGAGATATGCATTTTCAGTGAGAATCTTCATGATTCTGCTGTTACAAGTGTGCAGAATCACCGAAATCGCTGTTTTCGTGCTATTGAATGCGAAAAACACGTTTTCTGGTGTTTTCAGCACTCCACAGTGCGTTTGATATGCGGAAACTGCGATATCTTCTGTATCGTTGTTGTTTCCAGCTGAGATATGCATTTTCAGTGAGAATCTTCATGATTCTGCTGTTACAAGTGTGCAGAATCACCGAAATCGCTGTTTTCGTGCTATGGAATGCGTAAAACACGTTTTCTGGCGTTTTCAGCACTCCACAGTGCGTTTGATATGCGGAAACTGCGATATCTTCGGTATCGTTGTTGTTTCCAGCTGAGATATGCATTTTCAGTGATAATCTTCATGATTCTGCTGTTACAAATGTGCACAATCACTGAAATCGCTGTTTTCGTGCTTTTGAATGCGAAAAACACTTTTTCTGGTGTTTTCAGCACGCCACAGAGCGTTTGACATGCGAAAACTACGATATCTTCGGTATCGTTGTCGTTTCCAGCTGAGATATGCATTTTCAGTGAGAATCTTCATGATTCTGCTGTTACAAGTGTGCAGAATCACCGAAATCGCTGTTTTCGTGCTATTGAATGCGAAAAACACGTTTTCTGGTGTTTTCAGGACTCCACAGTGAGTTTGATATGCGGAAACTGCCATATCTTCTGTATCGTTGTTGTTTCCAGCTGAGATATGCATTTTCAGTGAGAATCTTCATGATTCTGCTGTTACAAGTGTGCAGAATCACCGAAATCGCTGTTTTCGTGCTATTGAATGCGAAAAACACGTTTTCTGGTGTTTTCAGCACTCCACAGTGCGTTTGATATGCGGAAACTGCGATATCTTCGGTATCGTTGTTGTTTCCAGCTGAGATATGCATTTTCAGTGATAATCTTCATGATTCTGCTGTTACAAATGTGCAGAACCACTGAAATCGCTGTTTTCGTGCTTTTGAATGCGAAAAACACTTTTTCTGGTGTTTTCAGCACGCCACAGAGCGTTTGACATGCGAAAACTACGATATCTTCGGTATCGTTGTCGTTTCCAGCTGAGATATGCATTTTCAGTGAGAATCTTCATGATTCTGCTGTTACAAGTGTGCAGAATCACCGAAATCGCTGTTTTCGTGCTATTGAATGCGAAAAACACGTTTTCTGGTGTTTTCAGCACTCCACAGTGCGTTTGATATGCGGAAACTGCGATATCTTCGGTATCGTTGTTGTTTCCAGCTGAGATATGCATTTTCAGTGATAATCTTCATGATTCTGCTGTTACAAATGTGCAGAACCACTGAAATCGCTGTTTTCGTGCTTTTGAATGCGAAAAACACTTTTTCTGGTGTTTTCAGCACGCCACAGAGCGTTTGACATGCGAAAACTACGATATCTTCGGTATCGTTGTCGTTTCCAGCTGAGATATGCATTTTCAGTGATAATCTTCATGATTCTGCTGTTGCAAGTGTGCAGAATCACCGAAATCGCTGCTTTCGTGCTTTTGAATGCGAAAAACACGTTTTCTGGTGTTTTCTGCACTCCACAGTGCGTTTGATATGCGGAAACTGCGATATCTTCGGTATCGTTGTTGTTTCCAGCTGAGATATGCATTTTCAGTGATAATCTTCATGATTCTGCTGTTGCAAGTGTGCAGAATCACCGAAATCGCTGTTTTCGTGCTATTGAATGCGAAAAACACGTTTTCTGGTGTTTTCAGCACTCCACAGTGCGTTTGATATGCGGAAACTGCGATATCTTCGGTATCGTTGTTGTTTCCAGCTGAGATATGCATTTTCAGTGATAATCTTCATGATTCTGCTGTTACAAATGTGCAGAATCACTGAAATCGCTGTTTTCGTGCTTTTGAATGCGAAAAACACTTTTTCTGGTGTTTTCAGCACGCCACAGAGCGTTTGACATGCGAAAACTACGATATCTTCGGTATCGTTGTCGTTTCCAGCTGAGATATGCATTTTCAGTGAGAATCTTCATGATTCTGCTGTTACAAGTGTGCAGAATCACCGAAATCGCTGTTTTCGTGCTATTGAATGCGAAAAACACGTTTTCTGGTGTTTTCAGGACTCCACAGTGAGTTTGATATGCGGAAACTGCCATATCTTCTGTATCGTTGTTGTTTCCAGCTGAGATATGCATTTTCAGTGAGAATCTTCATGATTCTGCTGTTACAAGTGTGCAGAATCACCGAAATCGCTATTTTCGTGCTATGGAATGCGTAAAACACGTTTTCTCGCGTTTTCAGCACTCCACAGTGCGTTTGATATGCGGAAACTGCGATATCTTCGGTATCGTTGTTGTTTCCAGCTGAGATATGCATTTTCAGTGATAATCTTCATGATTCTGCTGTTACAAATGTGCAGAATCACTGAAATCGCTGTTTTCGTGCTTTTGAATGCGAAAAACACTTTTTCTGGTGTTTTCAGCACGCCACAGAGCGTTTGACATGCGAAAACTACGATATCTTCGGTATCGTTGTCGTTTCCAGCTGAGATATGCATTTTCAGTGAGAATCTTCATGATTCTGCTGTTACAAGTGTGCAGAATCACCGAAATCGCTGTTTTCGTGCTATGGAATGCGTAAAACACGTTTTCTGGTGTTTTCAGCACTCCACAGTGCGTTTGATATGCGGAAACTGCGATATCTTCGGTATCGTTGGGTTTCCAGCTGAGATATGCATTTTCAGTGATAATCTTCATGATTCTGCTGCTGCAAGTGTGCAGAATCACCGAAATCGCTGTTTTCGCGCTATTGAATGCGAAAAACACGTTTTCTGGTGTTTTCAGCACTCCACAGTGCGTTTGATATGCGGAAACTGCGATATCTTCGGTATCGTTGTTGTTTCCAGCTGAGATATGCATTTTCAGTGATAATCATCATGATTCTGCTGTTACAAGTGTGCAGAATCACCGAAATCGCTGCTTTCGTGCTTTTGAATGCGAAAAACACGTTTTCTGGTGTTTTCTGCACTCCACAGTGCATTTGATATGCGGAAACTGCGATATCTGCCGTATCATGGTTGTTTCCAGCTGAGATATGCATTTTCAGTGATAATCTTCATGATTCTGCTGTTACAAGTGTGCAGAATCACCGAAATCGCTGTTTTCGTGCTATTGAATGCGAAAAACACGTTTTCTGGTGTTTTCAGCACTCCACAGTGCGTTTGATATGCGGAAACTGCGATATCTTCGGTATCGTTGTTGTTTCCAACTGAGATATGCATTTTCAGTGATAATCATCATGATTCTGCTGTTACAAATGTGCAGAATCACTGAAATCGCTGTTTTCGTGCTTTTGAATGCGAAAAACACTTTTTCTGGTGTTTTCAGCACGCCACAGAGCGTTTGACATGCGAAAACTACGATATCTTCGGTATCGTTGTCGTTTCCAGCTGAGATATGCATTTTCAGTGAGAATCTTCATGATTCTGCTGTTACAAGTGTGCAGAATCACCGAAATCGCTGTTTTCGTGCTATGGAATGCGTAAAACACGTTTTCTGGCGTTTTCAGCACTCCACAGTGCGTTTGATATACGGAAACTGCGATATCTTCTGTATCGTTGTTGTTTCCAGCTGAGATATGCATTTTCAGTGATAATCTTCATGATTCTGCTGTTACAAATGTGCAGAATCACCGAAATCGCTGTTTTCGTGCTTTTGAATGCGAAAAACACTTTTTCTGGTGTTTTCAGCACGCCACAGAGCGTTTGACATGCGAAAACTGCGATATCTTCGGTATCGTTGTCGTTTCCAGCTGAGATATGCATTTTCAGTGAGAATCTTCATGATTCTGCTGTTACAAGTGTGCAGAATCACCGAAATCAATGTTTTCGTGCTATTGAATGCGAAAAACACATGTTTTTTGGTGTTTCAGCACGCCACAGAGCGTTTGACTTGCGGAAACTGCCATATCTTCGGTATCGTTGTTGTTTCCAGCTGAGATATGCATTTTCTACGATAATCTTCGAGTTTCTTCTGTTACAAGTGTGCAGAAACACCGAAATCGCTGTTTTCGTGCTTTTGAATGCGAAAAACACGTTTTCTGGTGTCTTCAGCACGCCACAGAACGTTTGACAAGCGGAAACTGCGATATCTTCGGTATCGTTGTTGTTTCCAGCTGAGATATGCATTTTCAGTAATAATCTTCATGATTCTGCTGTTACAAGTGTGCAGAATCACCGACATCGCTGTTTTCGTGCTATTGAATGCGAAAAACACGTTTTTTGGTGTTTCAGCACGCCACAGAGCGTTTGACTTGCGGAAACTGCCATATCTTCGGTATTGTTGTTGTTTCCAGCTGAGATATGCATTTTCTACGATAATCTTCGAGTTTCTTCTGTGACAAGTGTGCAGAATCACCGAAATCGCTGTTTTCGTGCTATTGAATGCGAAAAACACGTATTCTGGTGTTTTCAGCACGCCACAGAGCGTTTGACATGCGGAAACTGCGATATCTTCGGTATCGTTGGGTTTCCAGCTGAGATATGCATTTTCAGTAATAATCTTCATGATTCTGCTGTTACAAGTGTGCAGAATCACCGACATCGCTGTTTTCGTGCTATTGAATGCGAAAAACACGTTTTTTGGTGTTTCAGCACGCCACAGAGCGTTTGACTTGCGGAAACTGCCATATCTTCGGTATTGTTGTTGTTTCCAGCTGAGATATGCATTTTCTACGATAATCTTCGAGTTTCTTCTGTGACAAGTGTGCAGAATCACCGAAATCGCTGTTTTCGTGCTATTGAATGCGAAAAACACGTATTCTGGTGTTTTCAGCACGCCACAGAGCGTTTGACATGCGGAAACTGCGATATCTTCGGTATCGTTGGGTTTCCAGCTGAGATATGCATTTTCAGTGATAATCTTCATGATTCTGCTGTTACAAGTGTGCAGAATCATCGAAATCGCTGCATTCGTGGTTTTGAATGCGAAAAACACGTTTTCTGGTGTTTTCAGCACTCCACAGTGCGTTTGATATGCGGAAACTGCGATATCTTCGGTATCGGTGTTGTTTCCAGCTGAGATATGCATTTTCAGTGATAATCTTCATGATTCTGCTGTTACAAATGTGCAGAATCACCGAAATCGCTGTTTTCGTGCTTTTGAATGCGAAAAACACGTTTTCTGTTGTTTTCAGCACTCCACAGTGCGTTTGATATGCGGAAACTGCGATATCTTCGGTATCGTTGTTGTTTCCAGCTGAGATATGCATTTTCAGTGATAATCTTCATGATTCTGCTGTTACAAATGTGCAGAATCACCGAAATCGCTGTTTTCGTGCTTTTGAATGCGAAAAACACTTTTTCTGGTGTTTTCAGCACGCCACAGAGCGTTTGACATGCGAAAACTACGATATCTTCGGTATCGTTGTCGTTTCCAGCTGAGATATGCATTTTCAGTGAGAATCTTCATGATTCTGCTGTTACAAGTGCGCAGAATCACCGAAATCGCTGTTTTCGTGCTATTGAATGCGAAAAACACGTTTTCTGGTGTTTTCAGGACTCCACAGTGAGTTTGATATGCGGAAACTGCCATATCTTCTGTATCGTTGTTGTTTCCAGCTGAGATATGCATTTTCAGTGAGAATCTTCATGATTCTGCTGTTACAAGTGTGCAGAATCACCGAAATCGCTATTTTCGTGCTATGGAATGCGTAAAACACGTTTTCTCGCGTTTTCAGCACTCCACAGTGCGTTTGATATGCGGAAACTGCGATATCTTCGGTATCGTTGTTGTTTCCAGCTGAGATATGCATTTTCAGTGATAATCTTCATGATTCTGCTGTTACAAATGTGCAGAATCACTGAAATCGCTGTTTTCGTGCTTTTGAATGCGAAAAACACTTTTTCTGGTGTTTTCAGCACGCCACAGAGCGTTTGACATGCGAAAACTACGATATCTTCGGTATCGTTGTCGTTTCCAGCTGAGATATGCATTTTCAGTGAGAATCTTCATGATTCTGCTGTTACAAGTGTGCAGAATCACCGAAATCGCTGTTTTCGTGCTATTGAATGCGAAAAACACGTTTTCTGGTGTTTTCAGGACTCCACAGTGAGTTTGATATGCGGAAACTGCCATATCTTCTGTATCGTTGTTGTTTCCAGCTGAGATATGCATTTTCAGTGAGAATCTTCATGATTCTGCTGTTACAAGTGTGCAGAATCACCGAAATCGCTGTTTTCGTGCTATGGAATGCGTAAAACACGTTTTCTGGTGTTTTCAGCACTCCACAGTGCGTTTGATATGCGGAAACTGCGATATCTTCGGTATCGTTGGGTTTCCAGCTGAGATATGCATTTTCAGTGATAATCTTCATGATTCTGCTGCTGCAAGTGTGCAGAATCACCGAAATCGCTGTTTTCGCGCTATTGAATGCGAAAAACACGTTTTCTGGTGTTTTCAGCACTCCACAGTGCGTTTGATATGCGGAAACTGCGATATCTTCGGTATCGTTGTTGTTTCCAGCTGAGATATGCATTTTCAGTGATAATCATCATGATTCTGCTGTTACAAGTGTGCAGAATCACCGAAATCGCTGCTTTCGTGCTTTTGAATGCGAAAAACACGTTTTCTGGTGTTTTCTGCACTCCACAGTGCATTTGATATGCGGAAACTGCGATATCTGCCGTATCATGGTTGTTTCCAGCTGAGATATGCATTTTCAGTGATAATCTTCATGATTCTGCTGTTACAAGTGTGCAGAATCACCGAAATCGCTGTTTTCGTGCTATTGAATGCGAAAAACACGTTTTCTGGTGTTTTCAGCACTCCACAGTGCGTTTGATATGCGGAAACTGCGATATCTTCGGTATCGTTGTTGTTTCCAACTGAGATATGCATTTTCAGTGATAATCATCATGATTCTGCTGTTACAAATGTGCAGAATCACTGAAATCGCTGTTTTCGTGCTTTTGAATGCGAAAAACACTTTTTCTGGTGTTTTCAGCACGCCACAGAGCGTTTGACATGCGAAAACTACGATATCTTCGGTATCGTTGTCGTTTCCAGTTGAGATATGCATTTTCAGTGAGAATCTTCATGATTCTGCTGTTACAAGTGTGCAGAATCACCGAAATCGCTGTTTTCGTGCTATTGAATGCGAAAAACACGTTTTCTGGTGTTTTCAGGACTCCACAGTGAGTTTGATATGCGGAAACTGCCATATCTTCTGTATCGTTGTTGTTTCCAGCTGAGATATGCATTTTCAGTGAGAATCTTCATGATTCTGCTGTTACAAGTGTGCAGAATCACCGAAATCGCTGTTTTCGTGCTATGGAATGCGTAAAACACGTTTTCTGGCGTTTTCAGCACTCCACAGTGCGTTTGATATACGGAATCTGCGATATCTTCTGTATCGTTGTTGTTTCCAGCTGAGATATGCATTTTCAGTGATAATCTTCATGATTCTGCTGTTACAAATGTGCAGAATCACCGAAATCGCTGTTTTCGTGCTTTTGAATGCGAAAAACACTTTTTCTGGTGTTTTCAGCACGCCACAGAGCGTTTGACATGCGAAAACTGCGATATCTTCGGTATCGTTGTCGTTTCCAGCTGAGATATGCATTTTCAGTGAGAATCTTCATGATTCTGCTGTTACAAGTGTGCAGAATCACCGAAATCAATGTTTTCGTGCTATTGAATGCGAAAAACACATGTTTTTTGGTGTTTCAGCACGCCACAGAGCGTTTGACTTGCGGAAACTGCCATATCTTCGGTATCGTTGTTGTTTCCAGCTGAGATATGCATTTTCTACGATAATCTTCGAGTTTCTTCTGTTACAAGTGTGCAGAAACACCGAAATCGCTGTTTTCGTGCTTTTGAATGCGAAAAACACGTTTTCTGGTGTCTTCAGCACGCCACAGAACGTTTGACATGCGGAAACTGCGATATCTTCGGTATCGTTGTTGTTTCCAGCTGAGATATGCATTTTCAGTAATAATCTTCATGATTCTGCTGTTACAAGTGTGCAGAATCACCGACATCGCTGTTTTCGTGCTATTGAATGCGAAAAACACGTTTTTTGGTGTTTCAGCACGCCACAGAGCGTTTGACTTGCGGAAACTGCCATATCTTCGGTATTGTTGTTGTTTCCAGCTGAGATATGCATTTTCTACGATAATCTTCGAGTTTCTTCTGTGACAAGTGTGCAGAATCACCGAAATCGCTGTTTTCGTGCTATTGAATGCGAAAAACACGTATTCTGGTGTTTTCAGCACGCCACAGAGCGTTTGACATGCGGAAACTGCGATATCTTCGGTATCGTTGGGTTTCCAGCTGAGATATGCATTTTCAGTAATAATCTTCATGATTCTGCTGTTACAAGTGTGCAGAATCACCGACATCGCTGTTTTCGTGCTATTGAATGCGAAAAACACGTTTTTTGGTGTTTCAGCACGCCACAGAGCGTTTGACTTGCGGAAACTGCCATATCTTCGGTATTGTTGTTGTTTCCAGCTGAGATATGCATTTTCTACGATAATCTTCGAGTTTCTTCTGTGACAAGTGTGCAGAATCACCGAAATCGCTGTTTTCGTGCTATTGAATGCGAAAAACACGTATTCTGGTGTTTTCAGCACGCCACAGAGCGTTTGACATGCGGAAACTGCGATATCTTCGGTATCGTTGGGTTTCCAGCTGAGATATGCATTTTCAGTGATAATCTTCATGATTCTGCTGTTACAAGTGTGCAGAATCATCGAAATCGCTGCATTCGTGGTTTTGAATGCGAAAAACACGTTTTCTGGTGTTTTCAGCACTCCACAGTGCGTTTGATATGCGGAAACTGCGATATCTTCGGTATCGTTGTTGTTTCCAGCTGAGATATGCATTTTCAGTGATAATCTTCATGATTCTGCTGTTACAAATGTGCAGAATCACCGAAATCGCTGTTTTCGTGCTTTTGAATGCGAAAAACACGTTTTCTGTTGTTTTCAGCACTCCACAGTGCGTTTGATATGCGGAAACTGCGATATCTTCGGTATCGTTGTTGTTTCCAGCTGAGATATGCATTTTCAGTGATAATCTTCATGATTCTGCTGTTACAAATGTGCAGAATCACCGAAATCGCTGTTTTCGTGCTTTTGAATGCGAAAAACACTTTTTCTGGTGTTTTCAGCACGCCACAGAGCGTTTGACATGCGAAAACTACGATATCTTCGGTATCGTTGTCGTTTCCAGCTGAGATATGCATTTTCAGTGAGAATCTTCATGATTCTGCTGTTACAAGTGTGCAGAATCACCGAAATCGCTGTTTTCGTGCTATTGAATGCGAAAAACACGTTTTCTGGTGTTTTCAGGACTCCACAGTGAGTTTGATATGCGGAAACTGCCATATCTTCTGTATCGTTGTTGTTTCCAGCTGAGATATGCATTTTCAGTGAGAATCTTCATGATTCTGCTGTTACAAGTGTGCAGAATCACCGAAATCGCTATTTTCGTGCTATGGAATGCGTAAAACACGTTTTCTCGCGTTTTCAGCACTCCACAGTGCGTTTGATATGCGGAAACTGCGATATCTTCGGTATCGTTGTTGTTTCCAGCTGAGATATGCATTTTCAGTGATAATCTTCATGATTCTGCTGTTACAAATGTGCAGAATCACTGAAATCGCTGTTTTCGTGCTTTTGAATGCGAAAAACACTTTTTCTGGTGTTTTCAGCACGCCACAGAGCGTTTGACATGCGAAAACTACGATATCTTCGGTATCGTTGTCGTTTCCAACTGAGATATGCATTTTCAGTGAGAATCTTCATGATTCTGCTGTTACAAGTGTGCAGAATCACCGAAATCGCTGTTTTCGTGCTATTGAATGCGAAAAACACGTTTTCTGGTGTTTTCAGGACTCCACAGTGAGTTTGATATGCGGAAACTGCCATATCTTCTGTATCGTTGTTGTTTCCAGCTGAGATATGCATTTTCAGTGAGAATCTTCATGATTCTGCTGTTACAAGTGTGCAGAATCACCGAAATCGCTGTTTTCGTGCTATGGAATGCGTAAAACACGTTTTCTGGTGTTTTCAGCACTCCACAGTGCGTTTGATATGCGGAAACTGCGATATCTTCGGTATCGTTGGGTTTCCAGCTGAGATATGCATTTTCAGTGATAATCTTCATGATTCTGCTGCTGCAAGTGTGCAGAATCACCGAAATCGCTGTTTTCGCGCTATTGAATGCGAAAAACACGTTTTCTGGTGTTTTCAGCACTCCACAGTGCGTTTGATATGCGGAAACTGCGATATCTTCGGTATCGTTGTTGTTTCCAGCTGAGATATGCATTTTCAGTGATAATCATCATGATTCTGCTGTTACAAGTGTGCAGAATCACCGAAATCGCTGCTTTCGTGCTTTTGAATGCGAAAAACACGTTTTCTGGTGTTTTCTGCACTCCACAGTGCATTTGATATGCGGAAACTGCGATATCTGCCGTATCATGGTTGTTTCCAGCTGAGATATGCATTTTCAGTGATAATCTTCATGATTCTGCTGTTACAAGTGTGCAGAATCACCGAAATCGCTGTTTTCGTGCTATTGAATGCGAAAAACACGTTTTCTGGTGTTTTCAGCACTCCACAGTGCGTTTGATATGCGGAAACTGCGATATCTTCGGTATCGTTGTTGTTTCCAACTGAGATATGCATTTTCAGTGATAATCATCATGATTCTGCTGTTACAAATGTGCAGAATCACTGAAATCGCTGTTTTCGTGCTTTTGAATGCGAAAAACACTTTTTCTGGTGTTTTCAGCACGCCACAGAGCGTTTGACATGCGAAAACTACGATATCTTCGGTATCGTTGTCGTTTCCAGTTGAGATATGCATTTTCAGTGAGAATCTTCATGATTCTGCTGTTACAAGTGTGCAGAATCACCGAAATCGCTGTTTTCGTGCTATTGAATGCGAAAAACACGTTTTCTGGTGTTTTCAGGACTCCACAGTGAGTTTGATATGCGGAAACTGCCATATCTTCTGTATCGTTGTTGTTTCCAGCTGAGATATGCATTTTCAGTGAGAATCTTCATGATTCTGCTGTTACAAGTGTGCAGAATCACCGAAATCGCTGTTTTCGTGCTATGGAATGCGTAAAACACGTTTTCTGGCGTTTTCAGCACTCCACAGTGCGTTTGATATACGGAAACTGCGATATCTTCTGTATCGTTGTTGTTTCCAGCTGAGATATGCATTTTCAGTGATAATCTTCATGATTCTGCTGTTACAAATGTGCAGAATCACCGAAATCGCTGTTTTCGTGCTTTTGAATGCGAAAAACACTTTTTCTGGTGTTTTCAGCACGCCACAGAGCGTTTGACATGCGAAAACTGCGATATCTTCGGTATCGTTGTCGTTTCCAGCTGAGATATGCATTTTCAGTGAGAATCTTCATGATTCTGCTGTTACAAGTGTGCAGAATCACCGAAATCAATGTTTTCGTGCTATTGAATGCGAAAAACACATGTTTTTTGGTGTTTCAGCACTCCACAGAGCGTTTGACTTGCGGAAACTGCCATATCTTCGGTATCGTTGTTGTTTCCAGCTGAGATATGCATTTTCTACGATAATCTTCGAGTTTCTTCTGTTACAAGTGTGCAGAAACACCGAAATCGCTGTTTTCGTGCTTTTGAATGCGAAAAACACGTTTTCTGGTGTCTTCAGCACGCCACAGAACGTTTGACATGCGGAAACTGCGATATCTTCGGTATCGTTGTTGTTTCCAGCTGAGATATGCATTTTCAGTAATAATCTTCATGATTCTGCTGTTACAAGTGTGCAGAATCACCGACATCGCTGTTTTCGTGCTATTGAATGCGAAAAACACGTTTTTTGGTGTTTCAGCACGCCACAGAGCGTTTGACTTGCGGAAACTGCCATATCTTCGGTATTGTTGTTGTTTCCAGCTGAGATATGCATTTTCTACGATAATCTTCGAGTTTCTTCTGTGACAAGTGTGCAGAATCACCGAAATCGCTGTTTTCGTGCTATTGAATGCGAAAAACACGTATTCTGGTGTTTTCAGCACGCCACAGAGCGTTTGACATGCGGAAACTGCGATATCTTCGGTATCGTTGGGTTTCCAGCTGAGATATGCATTTTCAGTAATAATCTTCATGATTCTGCTGTTACAAGTGTGCAGAATCACCGACATCGCTGTTTTCGTGCTATTGAATGCGAAAAACACGTTTTTTGGTGTTTCAGCACGCCACAGAGCGTTTGACTTGCGGAAACTGCCATATCTTCGGTATTGTTGTTGTTTCCAGCTGAGATATGCATTTTCTACGATAATCTTCGAGTTTCTTCTGTGACAAGTGTGCAGAATCACCGAAATCGCTGTTTTCGTGCTATTGAATGCGAAAAACACGTATTCTGGTGTTTTCAGCACGCCACAGAGCGTTTGACATGCGGAAACTGCGATATCTTCGGTATCGTTGGGTTTCCAGCTGAGATATGCATTTTCAGTGATAATCTTCATGATTCTGCTGTTACAAGTGTGCAGAATCATCGAAATCGCTGCATTCGTGGTTTTGAATGCGAAAAACACGTTTTCTGGTGTTTTCAGCACTCCACAGTGCGTTTGATATGCGGAAACTGCGATATCTTCGGTATCGTTGTTGTTTCCAGCTGAGATATGCATTTTCAGTGATAATCTTCATGATTCTGCTGTTACAAATGTGCAGAATCACCGAAATCGCTGTTTTCGTGCTTTTGAATGCGAAAAACACGTTTTCTGTTGTTTTCAGCACTCCACAGTGCGTTTGATATGCGGAAACTGCGATATCTTCGGTATCGTTGTTGTTTCCAGCTGAGATATGCATTTTCAGTGATAATCTTCATGATTCTGCTGTTACAAATGTGCAGAATCACCGAAATCGCTGTTTTCGTGCTTTTGAATGCGAAAAACACTTTTTCTGGTGTTTTCAGCACGCCACAGAGCGTTTGACATGCGAAAACTGCGATATCTTCGGTATCGTTGTCGTTTCCAGCTGAGATATGCATTTTCAGTGAGAATCTTCATGATTCTGCTGTTACAAGTGTGCAGAATCACCGAAATCAATGTTTTCGTGCTATTGAATGCGAAAAACACATGTTTTTTGGTGTTTCAGCACGCCACAGAGCGTTTGACATGCGAAAACTGCGATATCTTCGGTATCGTTGTCGTTTCCAGCTGAGATATGCATTTTCAGTGAGAATCTTCATGATTCTGCTGTTACAAGTGTGCAGAATCACCAAAATCAATGTTTTCGTGCTATTGAATGCGAAAAACACATGTTTTTTGGTGTTTCAGCACGCCACAGAGCGTTTGACTTGCGGAAACTGCCATATCTTCGGTATCGTTGTTGTTTCCAGCTGAGATATGCATTTTCTACGATAATCTTCGAGTTTCTTCTGTTACAAGTGTGCAGAAACACCGAAATCGCTGTTTTCGTGCTTTTGAATGCGAAAAACACGTTTTCTGGTGTTTTCAGCACGCCACAGAACGTTTGACATGCGGAAACTGCGATATCTTCGGTATCGTTGTTGTTTCCAGCTGAGATATGCATTTTCAGTAATAATCATCATGATTCTGCTGTTACAAGTGTGCAGAATCACCGACATCGCTGTTTTCGTGCTATTGAATGCGAAAAACACGTTTTTTGGTGTTTCAGCACGCCACAGAGCGTTTGACTTGCGGAAACTGCCATATCTTCGGTATTGTTGTTGTTTCCAGCTGAGATATGCATTTTCTACGATAATCTACGAGTTTCTTCTGTGACAAGTGTGCAGAATCACCGAAGTCGCTGTTTTCGTGCTATTGAATGCGAAAAACACGTATTCTGTTGTTTTCAGCACGCCACAGAGCGTTTGACATGCGGAAACTGCGATATCTTCGGTATCGTTGGGTTTCCAGCTGAGATATGCATTTTCAGTGATAATCTTCATGATTCTGCTGTTACAAGTGTGCAGAATCATCGAAATCGCTGCATTCGTGGTTTTGAATGCGAAAAACACGTTTTCTGGTGTTTTCCGCACTCCACAGTGCGTTTGATATGCGGAAACTGCGATATCTTCGGTATCGTTGTTGTTTCCAGCTGAGATATGCATTTTCAGTGATAATCTTCATGATTCTGCTGTTACAAATGTGCAGAATCACCGAAATCGCTGTTTTCGTGCTTTTGAATGCGAAAAACACTTTTTCTGGTGTTTTCAGCACGCCACAGAGCGTTAGACATGCGAAAACTGCGATATCTTCGGTATCGTTGTCGTTTCCAGCTGAGATATGCATTTTCAGTGATAATCTTCATGATTCTGCCCTTACAAGTGTGCAGAATCACCGAAATCGCTGTTTTCGTGCTTTTGACTGCGAAAAACACGTTTTCTGGTGTTTTCAGCACGCCACAGAGCGTTTGACTTGCGGAAACTGCGATATCTTCGGTATCGTTGTTGTTTCCAGCTGAGATGTGCATGTGCTACGATAATCTTCGAGTTTCTTCTGTTACAAGTGTGCAGAATCACCGAAATCGCTGTTTTCGTGCTATTGAATGCGAAAAACACGTTTTCTGGGGTTTTCAGCAGTCCACAGTGCGTTTGATATGCGGAAACTGCCATATCTTCGGTATCGTTGTTGTTTCCAGCTGAGATATGCATTTTCAGTGATAATCTTCACGATTCTGCTGTTTCAAGTGTGCAGAAACACCGAAATCGCTGTTTTCGTGCTTTTGAATGCGAAAAACACGTTTTCTGGTGTTTTCAGCACGCCACAGTGCGTTTGACATGCGGAAACTGCGATACCTTCGGTATCGTTGTTGTTTCCAGCTGAGATATGCATTTTCAGTGATAATCTTCATGATTCTGCCGTTACAAGTGTGCAGAATCACCGAAATCGCTGTTTTCGTGCTATTGAATGCGAAAAACACGTTTTTTGGTGTTTCAGCACGCCACAGAGCGTTTGACTTGCGGAAACTGCCATATCTTCGGTATCGTTGTTGTTTCCAGCTGAGATATGCATTTTCCGTGATAATCTTCATGATTCTGCTGTTACAAGTGTGCAGAAACACCGAAATCGCTGTTTTCGTGCTTTTGAATGCGAAAAACACGTTTTCTGGTGTTTTCAGCACGCCACAGAACGTTTGACATGCGGAAACTGCGATATCTTCGGTATCGTTGTTGTTTCCAGCTGAGATATGCATTTTCAGTAATAATCATCATGATTCTGCTGTTACAAGTGTGCAGAATCACCGACATCGCTGTTTTCGTGCTATTGAATGCGAAAAACACGTTTTTTGGTGTTTCAGCACGCCACAGAGCGTTTGACTTGCGGAAACTGCCATATCTTCGGTATTGTTGTTGTTTCCAGCTGAGATATGCATTTTCTACGATAATCTACGAGTTTCTTCTGTGACAAGTGTGCAGAATCACCGAAGTCGCTGTTTTCGTGCTATTGAATGCGAAAAACACGTATTCTGTTGTTTTCAGCACGCCACAGAGCGTTTGACATGCGGAAACTGCGATATCTTCGGTATCGTTGGGTTTCCAGCTGAGATATGCATTTTCAGTGATAATCTTCATGATTCTGCTGTTACAAGTGTGCAGAATCATCGAAATCGCTGCATTCGTGGTTTTGAATGCGAAAAACACGTTTTCTGGTGTTTTCCGCACTCCACAGTGCGTTTGATATGCGGAAACTGCGATATCTTCGGTATCGTTGTTGTTTCCAGCTGAGATATGCATTTTCAGTGATAATCTTCATGATTCTGCTGTTACAAATGTGCAGAATCACCGAAATCGCTGTTTTCGTGCTTTTGAATGCGAAAAACACTTTTTCTGGTGTTTTCAGCACGCCACAGAGCGTTAGACATGCGAAAACTGCGATATCTTCGGTATCGTTGTCGTTTCCAGCTGAGATATGCATTTTCAGTGATAATCTTCATGATTCTGCCCTTACAAGTGTGCAGAATCTCCAAAATCGCTGTTTTCGTGCTTTTGACTGCGAAAAACACGTTTTCTGGTGTTTTCAGCACTCCACAGTGCGTTTGTTAAGCGGAAACTGCGATATCTTCGGTATCGTTGTTGTTTCCAGCTGAGATGTGCATGTGCTACGATAATCTTCGAGTTTCTTCTGTTACAAGTGTGCAGAATCACCGAAATCGCTGTTTTCGTGCTATTGAATGCGAAAAACACGTTTTCTGGGGTTTTCAGCAGTCCACAGTGCGTTTGATATGCGGAAACTGCCATATCTTCGGTATCGTTGTTGTTTCCAGCTGAGATATGCATTTTCAGTGATAATCTTCACGATTCTGCTGTTTCAAGTGTGCAGAAACACCGAAATCGCTGTTTTCGTGCTTTTGAATGCGAAAAACACGTTTTCTGGTGTTTTCAGCACGCCACAGTGCGTTTGACATGCGGAAACTGCGATACCTTCGGTATCGTTGTTGTTTCCAGCTGAGATATGCATTTTCAGTGATAATCTTCATGATTCTGCCGTTACAAGTGTGCAGAATCACCGAAATCGCTGTTTTCGTGCTATTGAATGCGAAAAACACGTTTTTTGGTGTTTCAGCACGCCACAGAGCGTTTGACTTGCGGAAACTGCCATATCTTCGGTATCGTTGTTGTTTCCAGCTGAGATATGCATTTTCAGTGATAATCTTCATGATTCTGCTGTTACAAATGTGCAGAATCACCGAAATCGCTGTTTTCGTGCTTTTGAATGCGAAAAACACTTTTTCTGGTGTTTTCAGCACGCCACAGAGCGTTTGACATGCGAAAACTGCGATATCTTCGGTATCGTTGTCGTTTCCAGCTGAGATATGCATTTTCAGTGAGAATCTTCATGATTCTGCTGTTACAAGTGTGCAGAATCACCGAAATCGCTGCATTCGTGGTTTTGAATGCGAAAAACACGTTTTCTGGTGTTTTCAGCACTCCACAGTGCGTTTGATATGCGGAAACTGCGATATCTTCGGTATCGTTGTTGTTTCCAGCTGAGATGTGCATTTGCTACGATAATCTTCGAGTTTCTTCTGTTACAAGTGTGCAGAATCACCGAAATCGCTGTTTTCGTGCTATTGAATGCGAAAAACACGTTTTCTGGTGTTTTCCGCACTCCACAGTGCGTTTGATATGCGGAAACTGCGATATCTTCGGTATCGTTGTTGTTTCCAGCTGAGATATGCATTTTCAGTGATAATCTTCATGATTCTGCTGTTACAAATGTGCAGAATCACCGAAATCGCTGTTTTCGTGCTTTTGAATGCGAAAAACACTTTTTCTGGTGTTTTCAGCACGCCACAGAGCGTTAGACATGCGAAAACTGCGATATCTTCGGTATCGTTGTCGTTTCCAGCTGAGATATGCATTTTCAGTGATAATCTTCATGATTCTGCCCTTACAAGTGTGCAGAATCACCGAAATCGCTGTTTTCGTGCTTTTGACTGCGAAAAACACGTTTTCTGGTGTTTTCAGCACTCCACAGTGCGTTTGTTAAGCGGAAACTGCGATATCTTCGGTATCGTTGTTGTTTCCAGCTGAGATGTGCATGTGCTACGATAATCTTCGAGTTTCTTCTGTTACAAGTGTGCAGAATCACCGAAATCGCTGTTTTCGTGCTATTGAATGCGAAAAACACGTTTTCTGGGGTTTTCAGCAGTCCACAGTGCGTTTGATATGCGGAAACTGCCATATCTTCGGTATCGTTGTTGTTTCCAGCTGAGATATGCATTTTCAGTGATAATCTTCACGATTCTGCTGTTTCAAGTGTGCAGAAACACCGAAATCGCTGTTTTCGTGCTTTTGAATGCGAAAAACACGTTTTCTGGTGTTTTCAGCACGCCACAGTGCGTTTGACATGCGGAAACTGCGATACCTTCGGTATCGTTGTTGTTTCCAGCTGAGATATGCATTTTCAGTGATAATCTTCATGATTCTGCCGTTACAAGTGTGCAGAATCACCGAAATCGCTGTTTTCGTGCTATTGAATGCGAAAAACACGTTTTTTGGTGTTTCAGCACGCCACAGAGCGTTTGACTTGCGGAAACTGCCATATCTTCGGTATCGTTGTTGTTTCCAGCTGAGATATGCATTTTCAGTGATAATCTTCATGATTCTGCTGTTACAAGTGTGCAGAAACACCGAAATCGCTGTTTTCGTGCTTTTGAATGCGAAAAACACGTTTTCTGGTGTTTTCAGCACGCCACAGAACGTTTGACATGCGGAAACTGCGATATCTTCGGTATCGTTGTTGTTTCCAGCTGAGATATGCATTTTCAGTAATAATCATCATGATTCTGCTGTTACAAGTGTGCAGAATCACCGACATCGCTGTTTTCGTGCTATTGAATGCGAAAAACACGTTTTTTGGTGTTTCAGCACGCCACAGAGCGTTTGACTTGCGGAAACTGCCATATCTTCGGTATTGTTGTTGTTTCCAGCTGAGATATGCATTTTCTACGATAATCTACGAGTTTCTTCTGTGACAAGTGTGCAGAATCACCGAAGTCGCTGTTTTCGTGCTATTGAATGCGAAAAACACGTATTCTGTTGTTTTCAGCACGCCACAGAGCGTTTGACATGCGGAAACTGCGATATCTTCGGTATCGTTGGGTTTCCAGCTGAGATATGCATTTTCAGTGATAATCTTCATGATTCTGCTGTTACAAGTGTGCAGAATCATCGAAATCGCTGCATTCGTGGTTTTGAATGCGAAAAACACGTTTTCTGGTGTTTTCCGCACTCCACAGTGCGTTTGATATGCGGAAACTGCGATATCTTCGGTATCGTTGTTGTTTCCAGCTGAGATATGCATTTTCAGTGATAATCTTCATGATTCTGCTGTTACAAATGTGCAGAATCACCGAAATCGCTGTTTTCGTGCTTTTGAATGCGAAAAACACTTTTTCTGGTGTTTTCAGCACGCCACAGAGCGTTAGACATGCGAAAACTGCGATATCTTCGGTATCGTTGTCGTTTCCAGCTGAGATATGCATTTTCAGTGATAATCTTCATGATTCTGCCCTTACAAGTGTGCAGAATCACCGAAATCGCTGTTTTCGTGCTTTTGACTGCGAAAAACACGTTTTCTGGTGTTTTCAGCACTCCACAGTGCGTTTGTTAAGCGGAAACTGCGATATCTTCGGTATCGTTGTTGTTTCCAGCTGAGATGTGCATGTGCTACGATAATCTTCGAGTTTCTTCTGTTACAAGTGTGCAGAATCACCGAAATCGCTGTTTTCGTGCTATTGAATGCGAAAAACACGTTTTCTGGGGTTTTCAGCAGTCCACAGTGCGTTTGATATGCGGAAACTGCCATATCTTCGGTATCGTTGTTGTTTCCAGCTGAGATATGCATTTTCAGTGATAATCTTCACGATTCTGCTGTTTCAAGTGTGCAGAAACACCGAAATCGCTGTTTTCGTGCTTTTGAATGCGAAAAACACGTTTTCTGGTGTTTTCAGCACGCCACAGTGCGTTTGACATGCGGAAACTGCGATACCTTCGGTATCGTTGTTGTTTCCAGCTGAGATATGCATTTTCAGTGATAATCTTCATGATTCTGCCGTTACAAGTGTGCAGAATCACCGAAATCGCTGTTTTCGTGCTATTGAATGCGAAAAACACGTTTTTTGGTGTTTCAGCACGCCACAGAGCGTTTGACTTGCGGAAACTGCCATATCTTCGGTATCGTTGTTGTTTCCAGCTGAGATATGCATTTTCAGTGATAATCTTCATGATTCTGCTGTTACAAATGTGCAGAATCACCGAAATCGCTGTTTTCGTGCTTTTGAATGCGAAAAACACTTTTTCTGGTGTTTTCAGCACGCCACAGAGCGTTTGACATGCGAAAACTGCGATATCTTCGGTATCGTTGTCGTTTCCAGCTGAGATATGCATTTTCAGTGAGAATCTTCATGATTCTGCTGTTACAAGTGTGCAGAATCACCGAAATCGCTGCATTCGTGGTTTTGAATGCGAAAAACACGTTTTCTGGTGTTTTCAGCACTCCACAGTGCGTTTGATATGCGGAAACTGCGATATCTTCGGTATCGTTGTTGTTTCCAGCTGAGATGTGCATTTGCTACGATAATCTTCGAGTTTCTTCTGTTACAAGTGTGCAGAATCACCGAAATCGCTGTTTTCGTGCTATTGAATGCGAAAAACACGTTTTCTGGGGTTTTCAGCAGTCCACAGTGCGTTTGATATGCGGAAACTGCCATATCTTCGGTATCGTTGTTGTCTCCAGCTGAGATATGCATTTTCAGTGATAATCTTCACGATTCTGCTGTTTCAAGTGTGCAGAAACACCGAAATCGCTGTTTTCGTGCTTTTGAATGCGAAAAACACGTTTTCTGGTGTTTTCAGCACGCCACAGTGCGTTTGACATGCGGAAACTGCGATACCTTTGGTATCGTTGTTGTTTCCAGCTGAGATATGCATTTTCAGTGATAATCTTCATGATTCTGCCGTTACAAGTGTGCAGAATCACCGAAATCGCTGTTTTCGTGCTTTTGAATGCGAAAAACACTTTTTCTGGTGTTTTCAGCACGCCACAGAGCGTTTGACATGCGAAAACTGCGATATCTTCAGTATCGTTGTCGTTTCTAGCTGAGATATGCATTTTCAGTAATAATCTTCATGATTCTGCTGTTACAAGTGTGCAGAATCACCGACATCGCTGTTTTCGTGCTATTGAATGCGAAAAACACGTTTTTTGGTGTTTCAGCACGCCACAGAGCGTTTGACTTGCGGAAACTGCCATATCTTCGGTATTGTTGTTGTTTCCAGCTGAGATATGCATTTTCTACGATAATCTTCGAGTTTCTTCTGTGACAAGTGTGCAGAATCACCGAAATCGCTGTTTTCGTGCTATTGAATGCGAAAAACACGTATTCTGGTGTTTTCAGCACGCCACAGAGCGTTTGACATGCGGAAACTGCGATATCTTCGGTATCGTTGGGTTTCCAGCTGAGATATGCATTTTCAGTGATAATCTTCATGAATCTGCTGTTACAAGTGTGCAGAATCATCGAAATCGCTGCATTCGTGGTTTTGAATACGAAAAACACGTTTTCTGGTGTTTTCAGCACTCCACAGTGCGTTTGATATGCGGAAACTGCGATATCTCCGGTATCGTTGTTGTTTCCAGCTGAGATATGCATTTTCAGTGATAATCTTCATGATTCTGCTGTTACAAATGTGCAGAATCACCGAAATCGCTGTTTTCGTGCTTTTGAATGCGAAAAACACTTTTTCTGGTGTTTTCAGCACGCCACAGAGCGTTTGACAAGCGGAAACTGCGATATCTTCGGTATCGTTGGGTTTCCAGCTGAGATATGCATTTTCAGTGATAATCTTCATGATTCTGCTGTTACAAATGTGCAGAATCACCGAAATCGCTGTTTTCGTGCTTTTGAATGCGAAAAACACTTTTTCTGGTGTTTTCAGCACGCCACAGAGCGTTTGACATGCGAAAACTGCGATATCTTCGGTATCGTTGTCGTTTCCAGCTGAGATATGCATTTTCAGTGAGAATCTTCATGATTCTGCTGTTACAAGTGTGCAGAATCACCGAAATCGCTGCATTCGTGCTTTTGAATGCGAAAAACACGTTTTCTGGTGTTTTCAGCACTCCACAGTGCGTTTGATATGCGGAAACTGCGATATCTTCGGTATCGTTGTTGTTTCCAGCTGAGATATGCATTTTCAGTGATAATCTTCATGATTCTGCTGTTACAAATGTGCAGAATCACCGAAATCGCTGTTTTCGTGCTTTTGAATGCGAAAAACACTTTTTCTGGTGTTTTCAGCACGCCACAGAGCGTTTGACATGCGAAAACTGCGATATCTTCGGTATCGTTGTCGTTTCCAGCTGAGATATGCATTTTCAGTGAGAATCGTCATGATTCTGCTGTTACAAGTGTGCAGAATCACCGAAATCAATGTTTTCGTGCTATTGAATGCGAAAAACACGTTTTTTGGTGTTTCAGCACGCCACAGAGCGTTTGACTTGCGGAAACTGCCATATCTTCGGTATCGTTGTTGTTTCCAGCTGAGATATGCATTTTCTACGATAATCTTCGAGTTTCTTCTGTTACAAGTGTGCAGAATCACCGAAATCGCAGTTTTCGTGCTATTGAATGCGAAAAACACGTATTCTGGTGTTTTCAGCACGCCATAGAGCGTTTGACATGCGGAAACTGCGATATCTTCGGTATCGTTGGGTTTCCAGCTGAGATATGCATTTTCAGTGATAATCTTCATGATTCTGCTGTTACAAATGTGCAGAATCACCGAAATCGCTGTTTTCGTGCTTTTGAATGCGAAAAACACGTTTTCTGGTGTTTTCAGCACGCCACAGAACGTTTGACATGCGGAAACTGCGATATCTTCGGTATCGTTGTTGTTTCCAGCTGAGATATGCATTTTCTACGATAATCTACGAGTTTCTTCTGTGACAAGTGTGCAGAATCACCGAAGTCGCTGTTTTCGTGCTATTGAATGCGAAAAACACGTATTCTGTTGTTTTCAGCACGCCACAGAGCGTTTGACATGCGGAAACTGCGATATCTTCGGTATCGTTGGGTTTCCAGCTGAGATATGCATTTTCAGTGATAATCTTCATGATTCTGCTGTTACAAGTGTGCAGAATCATCGAAATCGCTGCATTCGTGGTTTTGAATGCGAAAAACACGTTTTCTGGTGTTTTCCGCACTCCACAGTGCGTTTGATATGCGGAAACTGCGATATCTTCGGTATCGTTGTTGTTTCCAGCTGAGATATGCATTTTCAGTGATAATCTTCATGATTCTGCTGTTACAAATGTGCAGAATCACCGAAATCGCTGTTTTCGTGCTTTTGAATGCGAAAAACACTTTTTCTGGTGTTTTCAGCACGCCACAGAGCGTTTGACATGCGAAAACTGCGATATCTTCGGTATCGTTGTCGTTTCCAGCTGAGATATGCATTTTCAGTGATAATCTTCATGATTCTGCCGTTACAAGTGTGCAGAATCACCGAAATCGCTGTTTTCGTGCTTTTGACTGCGAAAAACACGTTTTCTGGTGTTTTCAGCACTCCACAGTGCGTTTGTTAAGCGGAAACTGCGATATCTTCGGTATCGTTGTTGTTTCCTGCTGAGATGTGCATGTGCTACGATAATCTTCGAGTTTCTTCTGTTACAAGTGTGCAGAATCACCGAAATCGCTGTTTTCGTGCTATTGAATGCGAAAAACACGTTTTCTGGGGTTTTCAGCAGTCCACAGTACGTTTGATATGCGGAAACTGCCATATCTTCGGTATCGTTGTTGTTTCCAGCTGAGATATGCATTTTCAGTGATAATCTTCACGATTCTGCTGTTTCAAGTGTGCAGAAACACCGAAATCGCTGTTTTCGTGCTTTTGAATGCGAAAAACACGTTTTCTGGTGTTTTCAGCACGCCACAGTGCGTTTGACATGCGGAAACTGCGATACCTTTGGTATCGTTGTTGTTTCCAGCTGAGATATGCATTTTCAGTGATAATCTTCATGATTCTGCCGTTACAAGTGTGCAGAATCACCGAAATCGCTGTTTTCGTGCTATTGAATGCGAAAAACACGTTTTTTGGTGTTTCAGCACGCCACAGAGCGTTTGACTTGCGGAAACTGCCATATCTTCGGTATCGTTGTTGTTTCCAGCTGAGATATGCATTTTCAGTGATAATCTTCATGATTCTGCTGTTACAAATGTGCAGAATCACCGAAATCGCTGTTTTCGTGCTTTTGAATGCGAAAAACACTTTTTCTGGTGTTTTCAGCACGCCACAGAGCGTTTGACATGCGAAAACTGCGATATCTTCGGTATCGTTGTCGTTTCCAGCTGAGATATGCATTTTCAGTGAGAATCTTCATGATTCTGCTGTTACAAGTGTGCAGAATCACCGAAATCGCTGCATTCGTGGTTTTGAATGCGAAAAACACGTTTTCTGGTGTTTTCAGCACTCCACAGTGCGTTTGATATGCGGAAACTGCGATATCTTCGGTATCGTTGTTGTTTCCAGCTGAGGTGTGCATTTGCTACGATAATCTTCGAGTTTCTTCTGTTACAAGTGTGCAGAATCACCGAAATCGCTGTTTTCGTGCTATTGAATGCGAAAAACACGTTTTCTGGGGTTTTCAGCAGTCCACAGTGCGTTTGATATGCGGAAACTGCGATATCTTCGGTATCGTTGTTGTTTCCAGCTGAGATATGCATTTTCAGTGATAATCTTCATGATTCTGCTGTTACAAATGTGCAGAATCACCGAAATCGCTGTTTTCGTGCTTTTGAATGCGAAAAACACTTTTTCTGGTGTTTTCAGCACGCCACAGAGCGTTTGACATGCGAAAACTGCGATATCTTCGGTATCGTTGTCGTTTCCAGCTGAGATATGCATTTTCAGTGAGAATCGTCATGATTCTGCTGTTACAAGTGTGCAGAATCACCGAAATCAATGTTTTCGTGCTATTGAATGCGAAAAACACGTTTTTTGGTGTTTCAGCACGCCACAGAGCGTTTGACTTGCGGAAACTGCCATATCTTCGGTATCGTTGTTGTTTCCAGCTGAGATATGCATTTTCTACGATAATCTTCGAGTTTCTTCTGTTACAAGTGTGCAGAATCACCGAAATCGCAGTTTTCGTGCTATTGAATGCGAAAAACACGTATTCTGGTGTTTTCAGCACGCCATAGAGCGTTTGACATGCGGAAACTGCGATATCTTCGGTATCGTTGGGTTTCCAGCTGAGATATGCATTTTCAGTGATAATCTTCATGATTCTGCTGTTACAAATGTGCAGAATCACCGAAATCGCTGTTTTCGTGCTTTTGAATGCGAAAAACACGTTTTCTGGTGTTTTCAGCACGCCACAGAACGTTTGACATGCGGAAACTGCGATATCTTCGGTATCGTTGTTGTTTCCAGCTGAGATATGCATTTTCAGTAATAATCTTCATGATTCTGCTGTTACAAGTGTGCAGAATCACCGAAATCGCAGTTTTCGTGCTATTGAATGCGAAAAACACGTATTCTGGTGTTTTCAGCACGCCACAGTGCGTTTGACATGCGGAAACTGCGATATCTTCGGTATCGTTGGGTTTCCAGCTGAGATATGCATTTTCAGTGATAATCTTCATGATTCTGCTGTTACAAGTGTGCAGAATCATCGAAATCGCTGCATTCGTGGTTTTGAATGCGAAAAACACGTTTTCTGGTGTTTTCAGCACTCCACAGTGCTGTTACGTCTAGCGACGTTGGACTTAGACACTTACCTGTGACAGTGAGAGTGAGAAGCAACGAACGCTATTAGCATGTAAGATAGCGTAGAACATTCTAGAATATTAAGATAGCAAGTAAGCACGTAACCAATAACCTTAAGACCGCATTAACCACAACATAGATATTAAGCACTACCATATCCTATTACCGACATACGCTCTCACGACATATTCTTATCTATAAACACATTCCTTCATTATCTCCAGACTAAACCTCGACTATCGACATCCGCTCTCACGACCAACTCTTATCTATAAA
The DNA here is from genome assembly GCA_951804975.1 of Anthophora plumipes. Lineage (NCBI taxonomy): Eukaryota > Metazoa > Arthropoda > Insecta > Hymenoptera > Apidae > Anthophora > Anthophora plumipes. Next base: position 91,834 of record CATORF010000286.1, on the reverse strand, counting down.
CACATTCCTACAATATCTCCAGACGAAACGTCAACTACCGACATCCGCTCTCACGACCAACTCCTTATCTTATCTCATAAACACCAGATCTTGTAACATACGAATTCCTCTCCTATCTTATAAACATCCTCCTAGACTCCAACTCCTTATCTTATCTCATAAACACCGGATCCAGTAACATACGAATTCTTCTCCTATCTTATAAACATCCACCTACCTAATCTACCCCGGTCTCACGCTCCTCATATCTTATCTCCATACTCCACTAGTATAAAACAAGCAAGCGCCCAGGCCTCAAAGACAGTTCCACTCCGGAACTCCCGGAGTGTACATCGCGTTTCTACATCAAGTGTTTCTATTTCCAAGCGTTACTATTTCTAAGTGTTTCTATTTCTAAGCGTTACTATTTCTAAGTGTTTCTATATCCAAGTGTTACTATTTCATTGTATTCCTATATCTTATATTATATTACTATTACCATATTCAATTGTATTCCATATCTTATATAACCTACATCGTGAAGTATATTAAATAGATTATTCATATTATAATTCCATATTCAATTATTATAACCATTTATCAAAGTGCGCGATTCACATATCAACTGCTACGCTATTATCATCCAGCCTGCAGTTAACAAGGAGTCTAGGTAAGTACCATTTACAATCGACTGAATTAGCGAAAGTCCCCGTTAGACGCAGACGTACGCGCTGCGTGAACGCAAAGAACAGTATATTATTGTGCTCCGTCTCGATTTTGCCAAAATAGCGCGATCCGGGACGTAACAATTGGTGACAGCGGTGGGATAGCTGTTCACTTTCGCGAATTATTTGGTTAGATCAAACATTGGTGATCCTTACCATCTCCTTTCCACATTTCCAGTTCTTGCATTTGCTTATTGACGCAAGCGCTGACGCTAGTGCTACTGTTCTTGATCTGATGGAATCTCGCAGTTACCTTGCGACTGATCCGGATGTCTTGCACAGAGTCAAGAAGGTGAGTGTCTAGAACTACTTTCCAAAAATTTTTTTTTACTCATACATACCATAACCAATCTCAACCCGACCAGACTCGAAAACGAGGACGCCGTGGTGGTAGAAAGGTGCAAGTGAGGAGGCTTGCAGCTATTCAGCGGGAGTTGAAGGAAATCCAAGCGCAGCAGCCTGCGCCGGAAATCCTGAAACCTTGCGAAAGCGCAGGAGCCGAGCGAACCATCGAGACGATCACCATCGGCGACTCTGACGACGAAACGGTCGATATTCCAATTCCCCCGCCGCCAATAGAGATCATCGACACAAATACGGCGCTTAAGGTGCGGCACCACCGCGAAATTCCAAGGAAGGTGTTACTGTCCTTCATTCGTGACTTTTCAAAAGAGGATCTACCGAGCTTACCGAAAGAAATCGCAGATTGGTGTACCTTCCAATTCATATACCAATAAATTATATCTCATCTACATACATAGATTCAATTTCCCTCCTAAAAATGGACACGCGGTCAAAGAAACTCGCGGAAAACGGCGAGGTAAACCGCGCGGAGCACGATTGTACTACCTTGCGGCAGGAGCGCGACGCTGCGCTGGCGGAGATAGACGCAATCAGGAGAGAATACAAAGTACATCGCCCCGTTAGCGACATAATTCAAACAGATTCATTCACGCTCAAAGAAGCGCTAGCGTTAGTACCCACCTTTAATGGGTTGCAACCACCGGTACTTACGTTTACTCGCGCATGCAACCGTGCACGCGATCTTCTACCTCCCAGTGCCGAAAGCACTCTTACTCGGTTAATATTAACGCGGTTAAGCGGACGCGCGGCAACCGCAGTCGAAGACGAACGATACCTGAGCATTTCGGACCTCTGTAACCGATTAAAAAGGGTATTCGGCCCTCAGAAAACGGTGGATCACTACCGCGGCGATCTGGCCAACATTTACATGCGCGGTGACGAACATATTCTAGATTTCATTACGCGCGTCAAGGATATCCGCAACGCCATTATAGATTGCGATACAAACCCAATTAGTGAGATTGACAATCTCACAGCCGATTGTTTCATCCGCGGCGTCAACCCACAAATACGAACAGAACTCCGTCACCTTCGTAGAAGTCCGCTCTCCAGTATATTCAACGAGGCTATAGAAATCCACAAGGAGCTGGAACGCGATAGCCTCCGCTACGGGCGCACAGCGGAGCAAAAACATGTGCAATTCCGCGACCCAACGCCGGAAAGGAAACCGTTCCAAACTAACTTTCAATCGCGGTCATCATGGAGAGACGTGTCACCCAGACCGACGTATAACAACCAATACAGGGAAACACGCGCCCCGCCGCGTGAGAATTACCGCGATAACCGCTCTTACCGCGACGTGGTAGAACCGTCGCGTAGACCCACAAGTCCCGGCAGACCTACCAAACTCTGTTCATATTGCAAATTCACTGGGCACGATATCCACGAGTGCCGCAAACGCGAATTCAATAACAAACGCAGCCAGGGAAACGAACACGGCCTCCCGTCCAACCAGGACCGAAGGCGGGAGGCTTCGCCAAAGGCGGTCCGCGCAATCATAACGAACGAGGACGAATCGCAAAATGCGAATTAAACCAAAAGGGTAGAGCTCCTCACGTGGAGGTCCTATCGCCAGGACTTCCACGACAAACGACCCTGATGACCGACACGGGGTCAGAACCGAACCTGATCAAAAGATCAGCACTTCATCCCCGATATCGGATAGGGGATGAAGAGATACTACAGCTATATGGCATCACGGAGGAAGCGGTGGCTACAATGGGTTCCGTCGGCATCCCTCTATATGGAACGATAATCAAGTTCCATGTAGTTCCCTCCAACTTCCCTATCCTCACAGACGGAATCCTGGGTGCCCACTTCCTCGAGGAAGGGGCCGAGATATCCTTCCTAAAGAGGAAAATATTGTGGAAAGGGATAGAAATTCCCTTCGCGAACCCCCCGCATAATGAGCGGAATCGCGAAAGAAACCCCAACTCCCAAAAACCCAAATATAACATGCCCACTAACACCCCACCTCCTACTAATGCCACCCCTACTAATTCGGGCGAACCAAGCCCAAAGCGTACCAAATCAAATGCGACGACGCATAATTATTCTAGTTCTTCCAAATCAAATGCGACGACGCATAATAATTCCAGTCCTTCCAAATCAAATGCGACGACGCATAATCATTCTAGTTCTTCCAAATCGAATGCGACGACGCATAATAATTCTAATTCTTCCAAATCAAATGCGACGACGCATAACCATTCTAGTTCTTCCAAATCAAATGCGACGACGCATAACAATTCTAGTTCTACCAAATCAAAAGCGACATCGCAAAACTATTCCAGTTCTACTAAATCAAAGACGGCAACGACAAAATCGCCAACATCTGTATCTTGCGGATCTGCTGTCGCGCCCAAGACAGGAGGGCACGAGCACCGAGCACGCACGGTCGAGGGCCGAACGGCCAAAGTCATTCAAATTATGACGACTGGGCCAGAAGTAGGTTATCTCCCTCGACAAGAATTGGCACCGGGAGTGCTCGTGTTCGACTCCCTCGTCAAGTCGGCCCACGGCAGAACTCACGTACGCGTCGTCAACACGACTAACGGCACAGTTTCATTCGTCCTACCCACTGTAAAGGTGGAAGAAATCGCCGAACTCAGCGACGAGCCAAAAACAACGAAGCCTTACCACATCTTCCCAATTCAAAACCCCCGATCGCATCGGGAACGCGAAAAAGAAATTACCGATACAATAAATCTCGACCATCTAAACGACGAAGAACGCGAGCATGTCGAAAGTCTCATACAGGAGAACAGCGACATCTTTCACCTACAGGGCGAGAAACTGTGTAAAACGAGAATAGTCGAACATACGATCCCCACAAAGGACGACAAGCCGATCCACGTGAAGCAATACAGGTATCCACCGATCCACAAGGAAGAAATCAACAACCAAATGAAGGAGTTGTTGGGAAGCGACATTGTGAGTCCCTCAACATCTCCTTATAACTCCCCCTTGTGGATTGTTCCCAAAAAGCCGGATGCAGACGGGAACAAGAGGTGGAGAATGGTGATCGATTTCAGGCAATTAAACGAAAAAACCGAGCCAGACGCGTATCCGTTGCCCAGTATCGTAGAAATACTAGACCAACTGGGCTCAGCAAAGTACTTCTCCACTTTCGACCTCGCGTCCGGTTTCCATCAAATAGGGATGGGCGCTGAAGACGCGCGGAAAACAGCATTCTCAACCCCATATGGGCATTACGAATTCAACCGCATGCCGTTCGGGCTGCGGAACGCACCGGCAACCTTTCAGCGCCTAATGGATTCTGTACTGAGCGGTCTGCAAGGTACAGAAATGTTCGTCTACTTGGACGACATAGTCATTTATGCTTCGTCTCTTTCGGAACACAAATCCAAATTCACCAAGCTAGCGAAACGCCTCCGCAAGGCAAACTTAAGGTTACAACCGTCCAAGTGCACGTTCCTCCGCCGGGAAGTCGCCTATTTAGGCCATATAATAAGCGACGAAGGTGTCAAACCATGCCCGAATAAAATCAGCGCCGTTAAAGAGTTCCCTAAGCCTAAAAATTCCAAACAGGTCCGGGAATTCCTCGGTTTGGCAGGCTACTACAGACGGTTCATATGCAAATTCTCACACATTTCTAAACCACTAACGTCACTATTGCGCAAAGACGCCAAGTTCGAGTGGAATCTTCCACAGGAGAAAGCATTCGAAACGTTGCGAGCAGCATTGTGCACTGAACCGGTGCTCCGTTATCCTGATTTTACCAAACCGTTCCATATCACAACCGACGCGTCCAATTACGCAATAGGTGCCATACTAAGTCAGGGCGAGATCAACCGAGATCAGCCGATCGCTTACGCGTCGCGCCTACTCCACGGTGCAGAATTAAACTACGCCACGATAGAGAAAGAATGCTTAGCCTTCATTTACGCCGTCCAGCACTTCAGATCCTATATCTACGGGAAGCAGTTTAATCTCATCACAGACCACCAGCCGCTGGTCTGGATGAATTCCGTAAAGGATCCGTCATCGCGATTACTCCGCTGGCGATTAAAACTAGCCGAGTACGAATACCAAATCATATACAAAGCAGGAAAGATCAACACTAACGCAGACGCTCTTTCCCGAAACCCCATCCAAACTCCTATATATCCACTAACATCAGACTCCACCACATCTCCATTACTATTCCAATCCCAACCTTCCACCTCTTCTTCTACATCACCAGCCGCCGACGACGAAATCGATATATCAAGTCCAACAATAACACCGACAAACGTACGATACACACGAGACAGACTGATAATGAAGAACGACAATCTGGCATGTTTAATGTCCCTCGCAAACGACCCATTAGACGAAGGCGCGATAGACCTATTCAAACACGGAAAACTACCCAATCTGACAAACGCGACTATTGGCAGAGCAAAAGTTCACTCGGGAAAATTCACTCTGATACAGCTACCGATAAAACAATCATTGACACACACAGCAACGCACGAAGACGTTATCGAATCACTCAGAGCCCTACGCGACGCAATCATAGAATTAAACCTGCAACCAATAACGATATCTCGAGCCTCGTTAGACGACATCCACTGGACAATTATACGCGACGCATTGATAGAACTTTTAGAAGACACGAACGTCACAGTTACAATTTGCACAAACGAAATCATTATACCCACGGAAGACGTTAGACAAGACATAATTTTCGAAAATCATACATCCGCTTACGCCGGACACAAAGGTGTCACAAAAACTTATAGACGAATTCGCGAGAAATACTTCTGGCCACAAATGAAACTAGAGATTACAAAATTCGTAACAACATGCAAAGATTGCCAAACACGAAAATTAACTAGAGTCAAAACCAGAAATCCGATGATATTAACAGATACGCCGGGACAGGCGTTCGATAAAATCGCACTCGATGTCGTCGGTCCTCTCCCCACCACCCCCACAGGCTTCCAATACATCCTCACTATGCAGGATCTCCTTACCAAATACTCCATCGCCGTCCCCCTCAAAACCACGTCCGCAGTAGAAACAGCCGACGCCTTGGTTGACCACCTAATCTGTAGATTTGGCACGCCGAAAGCAATACTCACAGACCAGGGCACGAACTTCGTTAACGCCCTCATGCGCGCAGTAACTCGTAGATTCAGAATCCAACACATTAAGACCACAGCGTTCCATCCGCAGACAAACGGCTCGCTCGAGCGATCACATCTCGTTCTGACGGAGTACCTAAAACAATTCATAAACAATAAAAATGACTGGAATAATTGGCTTCAGTGCGCAATGTTCAGTTACAACACAAGTATGCACGAAGGCACACTCCATACCCCCCATGAGCTAATATTTGGCAGCAAGGCCAGAGTGCCATCTGCATTCTCATACGAAACGCCTGTGGAAGATGAAACTTACACCGCGTATCTTAAGAAACTCGAAACCAGACTCGCGGAATCTAGAGCGATAGCAGCTGCCAATCTAAACATCGCAAAGCAAAAATCTAAACGGTATTATGACCGTAAGCTAAACCCACAGGAATTCTCGGAAGGAGATTTAGTGTACCTCTTAAAGGAACCAACCAAGGGCAAATTCGACACCCAGTACACCGGACCACACAGGGTATCCCGCGTAATGGAGAACAACAACGTTCGTTTGACACTCGACACCGGTCGAGAAAGGATCGTGCACAAAAATAAACTAAAGCGCGCGAAAACTACGACTCCCTCAATGTCACCCAATCTCGCATGACTAGTATATAAGGGGCGGAGAAGAGCCGAAGAAACCAGTATTCGACGAACCGCCACCACCATGCACATCAGGGCAGCCATTCTATTCATCACAGCATCCTCAGCTACGGGCCTCATCGGCTACGACTGTAGCGGACCTACACTGAACCTTACAACTTACTCGATTGCCGACCCGATACGATGCGGAGCAGACACCGCAAAACCAACAGTCACCTCTAAACCTATTCAATTACTCCAACTGTCGGACTTCCACGCGACACCAGTGATCCAGTGCCAGGTCGAAGTCGACAGAACCATATACCACTGCGGCATGCACTCCCATGTTTCGGCGGTGGAAAACGGGAGACAGATCTACCTCCTCAACACCCCGAGGGACATATGTCGTATGTTACACAACACAGGCACGCTCTTCATAACGCCTGCATCGCAAGTCTCAGGACAGCGGTGCCCCGTACAACGAGGATCCTGCCTCGACGCGGAAAACGGTTACTCCTTCTGGCAGACTTCGCCAATGGATAGCTGTAACTTCGAGAAATACGACGTGCTATACCAAGGACAAGCGACGATCCTCCAACAAGAAAAGGGACTAACCTTATATTCGGTGACCTCCCAGGATACCACATTCGCATTGGCACGGACCACAGAATCGAAAATTTGCGGCTACAACTTGATTCACACCGAGCACCCAAAATTGTTCATACTCGAGACAGCAGCCGGAGAGCAACCTAGAACACGGAAGCCAATATCAGTAAACAATCTCGACATTTTCACATACGTCAACTCTAAATTTATATATGTAGAAAAACATTTCAAAACGCAAATCACGCAACTATACGACGACGTCGTAAAACAGCGCTGCGCGCTCGAGAAGCAGATACTCCACAACGCGCTCACACTCATACATCTCGCACCCGCAGAAGTCGCCACCATGGTAACAAGAGAACCGGGCTACATGGCCATCCCAACGGGAGAAACGATCCACATCATCAAGTGCATCCCCGTCATATGCCAGCTAAGGCAGACAAACAACTGCTACGACGAACTCCCGGTTACCTATAAAAATAATTCCTTATTTCTAACGCCAATCCACAGAATTTTAACCACCACCGGAACCAGGAGGGAATGTAGCGACCTCCTGCCCACCATGTACAAAATTCACGGACAATGGTATAAACTATCTCCAAAACCGATAGAAACATTACCACCAACCCAGCTCAAACCCTTGGCACAGTCAACATGGAAATACATAGACCCTCACAACCTCGCAGACGGAGGCATCTACTCGCACGATGATGTCCAGAAACTCAAGGACCGCATCATGTTTCCTATAGAACGCCCAACTATCATCAACACACTAGCCCAAGGAGCCACCGGACGACAATACGAAACCAGCGACGTGAACCTGTACAACCTCCTGGACGACAGGACCCTGGACCACATTGCCGCTTCGACCGCCAAACGGATCTGGTCAGGCTTCGTAACCTTCGGATCCTTCACAGCCGGGTTCATCGGCATCTACCTAGCAATCCGTGCCGTGAAAGCAGCCATCAGCGTGGTGATAAACGGCATCGCGCTGCATTCCATCTACGGGTGGAGCTTGAAACTCCTCGGAGCTGCATGGAGCTCCGTCACAAACTTCCTGCTGTACCTAAACCAGAGGAAGACCCCCAACATCGTGGAACTTCAGGGAACCGGAACAGCCCCTACTGAGGACACCGCACCCATGAACCCGAACCCCAAACCAGACCCCAACACAGACGGAGAAACGTCCGTCACACCTCATAGAGCTAACAAGCTCTACCCCCAGTGCCATCTCTCAGGTCCCTATGAACATTGAGGAAAATTCTCTACAAGAATTTTCTCCCCAGGGAGGGAGGTGTTACGTCTAGCGACGTTGGACTTAGACACTTACCTGTGACAGTGAGAGTGAGAAGCAATGAACGCTATTAGCATGTAAGATAGCGTAGAACATTCTAGAATATTAAGATAGCAAGTAAGCACGTAACCAATAACCTTAAGACCGCATTAACCACAACATAGATATTAAGCACTACCATATCCTATTACCGACATACGCTCTCACGACATATTCTTATCTATAAACACATTCCTTCATTATCTCCAGACTAAACCTCGACTATCGACATCCGCTCTCACGACCAACTCTTATCTATAAACACATTCCTACAATATCTCCAGACGAAACGTCAACTACCGACATCCGCTCTCACGACCAACTCCTTATCTTATCTCATAAACACCAGATCTTGTAACATACGAATTCCTCTCCTATCTTATAAACATCCTCCTCGACTCCAACTCCTTATCTTATCTCATAAACACCGGATCCAGTAACATACGAATTCTTCTCCTATCTTATAAACATCCACCTACCTAATCTACCCCGGTCTCACGCTAATCATATCTTATCTCCATACTCCACTAGTATAAAACAAGCAAGCGCCCAGGCCTCAAAGACAGTTCCACTCCGGAACTCCCGGAGTGTACATCGCGTTTCTACATAAAGTGTTTCTATTTCCAAGCGTTACTATTTCTAAGTGTTTCTATTTCTAAGCGTTACTATTTCTAAGTGTTTCTATATCCAAGTGTTACTATTTCATTGTATTCCTATATCTTATATTATATTACTATTACCATATTCAATTGTATTCCATATCTTATATAACCTACATCGTGAAGTATATTAAATAGATTATTCATATTATAATTCCATATTCAATTATTATAACCCTTTATCAAAGTGCGCGATTCACATATCAACTGCTACGCTATTATCATCCAGCCTGCAGTTAACAAGGAGTCTAGGTAAGTACCATTTACAATCGACTGAATTAGCGAAAGTCCCCGTTAGACGCAGACGTACGCGCTGCGTGAACGCAAAGAACAGTATATTATTGTGCTCCGTCTCGATTTTGCCAAAATAGCGCGATCCGGGACGTAACAGTGCGTTTGATATGCGGAAACTGCGATATCTTCGGTATCGTTGTTGTTTCCAGCTGAGATATGCATTTTCAGTGATAATCTTCATGATTCTGCTGTTACAAATGTGCAGAATCACCGAAATCGCTGTTTTCGTGCTTTTGAATGCGAAAAACACTTTTTCTGGTGTTTTCAGCACGCCACAGAGCGTTTGACATGCGAAAACTGCGATATCTTCAGTATCGTTGTCGTTTCCAGCTGAGATATGCATTTTCAGTAATAATCTTCATGATTCTGCTGTTACAAGTGTGCAGAATCACCGACATCGCTGTTTTCGTGCTATTGAATGCGAAAAACACGTTTTTTGGTGTTTCAGCACGCCACAGAGCGTTTGACTTGCGGAAACTGCCATATCTTCGGTATTGTTGTTGTTTCCAGCTGAGATATGCATTTTCTACGATAATCCTCGAGTTTCTTCTGTGACAAGTGTGCAGAATCACCGAAATCGCTGTTTTCGTGCTATTGAATGCGAAAAACACGTATTCTGGTGTTTTCAGCACGCCACAGAGCGTTTGACATGCGGAAACTGCGATATCTTCGGTATCGTTGGGTTTCCAGCTGAGATATTTATTTTCAGTGATAATCTTCATGATTCTGCTGTTACAAGTGTGCAGAATCATCGAAATCGCTGCATTCGTGGTTTTGAATGCGAAAAACACGTTTTCTGGTGTTTTCAGCACTCCACAGTGCGTTTGATATGCGGAAACTGCGATGTCTCCGGTATCGTTGTTGTTTCCAGCTGAGATATGCATTTTCAGTGATAATCTTCATGATTCTGCTGTTACAAATGTGCAGAATCACCGAAATCGCTGTTTTCGTGCTTTTGAATGCGAAAAACACTTTTTCTGGTGTTTTCAGCACGCCACAGAGCGTTTGACAAGCGGAAACTGCGATATCTTCGGTATCGTTGGGTTTCCAGCTGAGATATGCATTTTCAGTGATAATCTTCATGATTCTGCTGTTACAAATGTGCAGAATCACCGAAATCGCTGTTTTCGTGCTTTTGAATGCGAAAAACACTTTTTCTGGTGTTTTCAGCACGCCACAGAGCGTTTGACATGCGAAAACTGCGATATCTTCGGTATCGTTGTCGTTTCCAGCTGAGATATGCATTTTCAGTGAGAATCTTCATGATTCTGCTGTTACAAGTGTGCAGAATCACCGAAATCGCTGCATTCGTGCTTTTGAATGCGAAAAACACGTTTTCTGGTGTTTTCAGCACTCCACAGTGCGTTTGATATGCGGAAACTGCGATATCTTCGGTATCGTTGTTGTTTCCAGCTGAGATATGCATTTTCAGTGATAATCTTCATGATTCTGCTGTTACAAATGTGCAGAATCACCGAAATCGCTGTTTTCGTGCTTTTGAATGCGAAAAACACTTTTTCTGGTGTTTTCAGCACGCCACAGAGCGTTTGACATGCGAAAACTGCGATATCTTCGGTATCGTTGTCGTTTCCAGCTGAGATATGCATTTTCAGTGAGAATCGTCATGATTCTGCTGTTACAAGTGTGCAGAATCACCGAAATCAATGTTTTCGTGCTATTGAATGCGAAAAACACGTTTTTTGGTGTTTCAGCACGCCACAGAGCGTTTGACTTGCGGAAACTGCCATATCTTCGGTATCGTTGTTGTTTCCAGCTGAGATATGCATTTTCTACGATAATCTTCGAGTTTCTTCTGTTACAAGTGTGCAGAATCACCGAAATCGCAGTTTTCGTGCTATTGAATGCGAAAAACACGTATTCTGGTGTTTTCAGCACGCCACAGAGCGTTTGACATGCGAAAACTGCGATATCTTCAGTATCGTTGTCGTTTCCAGCTGAGATATGCATTTTCAGTAATAATCTTCATGATTCTGCTGTTACAAGTGTGCAGAATCACCGACATCGCTGTTTTCGTGCTATTGAATGCGAAAAACACGTTTTTTGGTGTTTCAGCACGCCACAGAGCGTTTGACTTGCGGAAACTGCCATATCTTCGGTATTGTTGTTGTTTCCAGCTGAGATATGCATTTTCTACGATAATCTTCGAGTTTCTTCTGTGACAAGTGTGCAGAATCACCGAAATCGCTGTTTTCGTGCTATTGAATGCGAAAAACACGTATTCTGGTGTTTTCAGCACGCCACAGAGCGTTTGACATGCGGAAACTGCGATATCTTCGGTATCGTTGGGTTTCCAGCTGAGATATGCATTTTCAGTGATAATCTTCATGATTCTGCTGTTACAAGTGTGCAGAATCATCGAAATCGCTGCATTCGTGGTTTTGAATGCGAAAAACACGTTTTCTGGTGTTTTCAGCACTCCACAGTGCGTTTGATATGCGGAAACTGCGATATCTCCGGTATCGTTGTTGTTTCCAGCTGAGATATGCATTTTCAGTGATAATCTTCATGATTCTGCTGTTACAAATGTGCAGAATCACCGAAATCGCTGTTTTCGTGCTTTTGAATGCGAAAAACACTTTTTCTGGTGTTTTCAGCACGCCACAGAGCGTGTGACATGCGAAAACTGCGATATCTTCGGTATCGTTGTCGTTTCCAGCTGAGATATGCATTTTCAGTGATAATCTTCATGATTCTGCCGTTACAAGTGTGCAGAATCACCGAAATCGCTGTTTTCGTGCTTTTGACTGCGAAAAACACGTTTTCTGGTGTTTTCAGCACTCCACAGTGCGTTTGATATGCGGAAACTGCCATATCTTCGGTATCGTTGTTGTTTCCAGCTGAGATATGCATTTTCAGTGATAATCTTCACGATTCTGCTGTTACAAGTGTGCAGAAACACCGAAATCGCTGTTTTCGTGCTTTTGAATGCGAAAAACACGTTTTCTGGTGTTTTCAGCACGCCACAGTGCGTTTGACATGCGGAAACTGCGATACCTTCGGTATCGTTGTTGTTTCCAGCTGAAATATGCATTTTCTACGATAATCTTCATGATTCTGCCGTTACAAGTGTGCAGAATCACCGAAATCGCTGTTTTCGTGCTATTGAATGCGAAAAACACGTTTTCTGGTGTTTTCAGCACGCCACAGAGCGTTTGACATGCGGAAACTGCGATATCTTCGGTATCGTTGGGTTTCCAGCTGAGATATGCATTTTCAGTGATAATCTTCATGATTCTGCTGTTGCAAGTGTGCAGAATCACCGAAATCGCTGTTTTCGCGCTATTGAATGCGAAAAGCACGTTTTCTGGTGTTTTCAGCACGCCACAGAGCGTTTGACATGCGGAAACTGCGATATCTTCGGTATCGTTGGGTTTCCAGCTGAGATATGCATTTTCAGTGATAATCTTCATGATTCTGCTGTTACAAGTGTGCAGAATTACCGAAATCGCAGTTTTCGTGCTATTGAATGCGAAAAACACGTTTTTTGGTGTTTCAGCACGCCACAGAACGTTTGACATGCGGTGTTACGTCGGCAAGCGACGTTGGAATTAGTCATAAGCATATATATACATACACACATATATACGATAAGCATAGTAGTCATAAGCGCGCCCTTACTCCTGTTAGAATTATTTATAAGCATAGTCATAAGCGCGCCTTCACTCCCGCTACATCCTACTATCAGTTCCTATGTCATCCTTCCAGAAGCTTCTAGAATAATCTAGATCATTCTAGAAGCATTCCCTGATAATCCCATCCCTTTCCCAAGCTCAACATCACATAAACATCCACCGAACCTTCCAGACTAAACCACCAAGCCAAACACATTCCATTCCCACACTCGTATTATATTCCAACTCCTTATCTCCCAAACATCCGCCGACCGCCAGACCTAATCTCCCGCCACACACCAATCCTATGACGTCATCATGCACGTGTCCCGACTCCCAGGCCTCTCCTTATCGCATTCCTCCGCTATCTCATAAACATTCTGACTCCCACGATCCAAGCCACACGTGTCCTAATCTCCTCCAGACAAATTCCTCCGCTATCATATCTACACCACACCCCGCGCCTACAACCACACCGTATAATTAAACCATTCCGCCAGCCACTTAGTCAGTCTGAGCCCAGAGCTCGAGGAGCTCACATCACCGCGTTTCTACATCTTGTATTTCTATATCCTGCGATTCTATATCTAGTATTCTTTAACTGTATTCTATATCTTGTATTACTACCTATCTCTTAGTATAACTCCATTGTATTCTATAATCCCAAAGTGTATTAAAGTTCATATAATTGTCTAACTATAATTCTAATTATTCCAACTTCCAAACCGAGTGCGCGCTACTGAATTATATCTATTACGTTCAACTTTAGTCTGCTGATCAACCAGGAGTTGAGGTGAGTAACCACTACCATTCAATTGGATTAGCGAGAGACCCCGTCAGACGCAGACGTACGCGCTGCGTGGACGTTTAAAGAACAGCAAATTGTTGTGCTCGATCTTGGTTTTGCCTGTTTGCGCGATCCGGGACGTAACAGCGGAAACTGCGATATCTTCGGTATCGTTGTCGTTTCCAGCTGAGATATGCATTTTCAGTGAGAATCTTCATGATTCTGCTGTTACAAGTGTGCAGAATCACTGAAATCAATGTTTTCGTGCTATTGAATGCGAAAAACACGTTTTTTGGTGTTTTCAGCACGCCACAGAGCGTTTGACATGCGAAAACTGCGATATCTTCAGTATCGTTGTCGTTTCCAGCTGAGATATGCATTTTCAGTAATAATCTTCATGATTCTGCTGTTACAAGTGTGCAGAATCACCGACATCGCTGTTTTCGTGCTATTGAATGCGAAAAACACGTTTTTTGGTGTTTCAGCACGCCACAGAGCGTTTGACTTGCGGAAACTGCCATATCTTCGGTATTGTTGTTGTTTCCAGCTGAGATATGCATTTTCTACGATAATCTTCGAGTTTCTTCTGTGACAAGTGTGCAGAATCACCGAAATTGCTGTTTTCGTGCTATTGAATGCGAAAAACACGTATTCTGGTGTTTTCAGCACGCCACAGAGCGTTTGACATGCGGAAACTGCGATATCTTCGGTATCGTTGGGTTTCCAGCTGAGATATGCATTTTCAGTGATAATCTTCATGATTCTGCTGTTACAAGTGTGCAGAATCATCGAAATCGCTGCATTCGTGGTTTTGAATGCGAAAAACACGTTTTCTGGTGTTTTCAGCACTCCACAGTGCGTTTGATATGCGGAAACTGCGATATCTCCGGTATCGTTGTTGTTTCCAGCTGAGATATGCATTTTCAGTGATAATCTTCATGATTCTGCTGTTACAAATGTGCAGAATCACCGAAATCGCTGTTTTCGTGCTTTTGAATGCGAAAAACACTTTTTCTGGTGTTTTCAGCACGCCACAGAGCGTTTGACATGCGAAAACTGCGATATCTTCGGTATCGTTGTCGTTTCCAGCTGAGATATGCATTTTCAGTGATAATCTTCATGATTCTGCCGTTACAAGTGTGCAGAATCACCGAAATCGCTGTTTTCGTGCTATTGAATGCGAAAAACACGTTTTCTGGTGTTTTCAGCACGCCACAGAGCGTTTGACATGCGGAAACTGCGATATCTTCGGTATCGTTGGGTTTCCAGCTGAGATATGCATTTTCAGTGATAATCTTCATGATTCTGCTGTTGCAAGTGTGCAGAATCACCGAAATCGCTGTTTTCGCGCTATTGAATGCGAAAAGCACGTTTTCTGGTGTTTTCAGCACGCCACAGAGCGTTTGACATGCGGAAACTGCGATATCTTCGGTATCGTTGTCGTTTCCAGCTGAGATATGCATTTTCAGTGAGAATCTTCATGATTCTGCTGTTACAAGTGTGCAGAATCACCGAAATCAATGTTTTCGTGCTATTGAATGCGAAAAACACGTTTTTTGGTGTTTCAGCACGCCACAGAGCGTTTGACTTGCGGAAACTGCCATATCTTCGGTATCGTTGTTGTTTCCAGCTGAGATATGCATTTTCTACGATAATCTTCGAGTTTCTTCTGTTACAAGTGTGCAGAATCACCGAAATCGCAGTTTTCGTGCTATTGAATGCGAAAAACACGTATTCTGGTGTTTTCAGCGCGCCACAGAGCGTTTGACATGCGGAAACTGCGATATCTTCGGTATCGTTGGGTTTCCAGCTGAGATATGCATTTTCAGTGATAATCTTCATGATTCTGCTGTTACAAATGTGCAGAATCACCGAAATCGCTGTTTTCGTGCTTTTGAATGCGAAAAACACGTTTTCTGGTGTTTTCAGCACGCCACAGAACGTTTGACATGCGGAAACTGCGATATCTTCGGTATCGTTGTTGTTTCCAGCTGAGATATGCATTTTCAGTAATAATCTTCATGATTCTGCTGTTACAAGTGTGCAGAATCACCGACATCGCTGTTTTCGTGCTATTGAATGCGAAAAACACGTTTTTTGGTGTTTCAGCACGCCACAGAGCGTTTGACTTGCGGAAACTGCCATATCTTCGGTATTGTTGTTGTTTCCAGCTGAGATATGCATTTTCTACGATAATCTTCGAGTTTCTTCTGTGACAAGTGTGCAGAATCACCGAAATCGCAGTTTTCGTGCTATTGAATGCGAAAAACACGTATTCTGGTGTTTTCAGCACGCCACAGTGCGTTTGACATGCGGAAACTGCGATATCTTCGGTATCGTTGGGTTTCCAGCTGAGATATGCATTTTCAGTGATAATCTTCATGATTCTGCTGTTACAAGTGTGCAGAATCATCGAAATCGCTGCATTCGTGGTTTTGAATGCGAAAAACACGTTTTCTGGTGTTTTCAGCACTCCACAGTGCGTTTGATATGCGGAAACTGCGATATCTTCGGTATCGTTGTTGTTTCCAGCTGAGATATGCATTTTCAGTGATAATCTTCATGATTCTGCTGTTACAAATGTGCAGAATCACCGAAATCGCTGTTTTCGTGCTTTTGAATGCGAAAAACACTTTTTCTGGTGTTTTCAGCACGCCACAGAGCGTTTGACATGCGAAAACTGCGATATCTTCGGTATCGTTGTCGTTTCCAGCTGAGATATGCATTTTCAGTGATAATCTTCATGATTCTGCCGTTACAAGTGTGCAGAATCACCGAAATCGCTGTTTTCGTGCTTTTGACTGCGAAAAACACGTTTTCTGGTGTTTTCAGCACTCCACAGTGCGTTTGATATGCGGAAACTGCCATATCTTCGGTATCGTTGTTGTTTCCAGCTGAGATATGCATTTTCAGTGATAATCTTCACGATTCTGCTGTTACAAGTGTGCAGAAACACCGAAATCGCTGTATTCGTGCTTTTGAATGCGAAAAACACGTTTTTTGGTGTTTCAGCACGCCACAGAGCGTTTGACTTGCGGAAACTGCCATATCTTCGGTATTGTTGTTGTTTCCAGCTGAGATATGCATTTTCTACGATAATCTTCGAGTTTCTTCTGTGACAAGTGTGCAGAATCACCGAAATCGCAGTTTTCGTGCTATTGAATGCGAAAAACACGTATTCTGGTGTTTTCAGCACGCCACAGTGCGTTTGACATGCGGAAACTGCGATATCTTCGGTATCGTTGGGTTTCCAGCTGAGATATGCATTTTCAGTGATAATCTTCATGATTCTGCTGTTACAAGTGTGCAGAATCATCGAAATCGCTGCATTCGTGGTTTTGAATGCGAAAAACACGTTTTCTGGTGTTTTCTGCACTCCACAGTGCGTTTGATATGCGGAAACTGCGATATCTTCGGTATCGTTGGGTTTCCAGCTGAGATATGCATTTTCAGTGATAATCTTCATGATTCTGCCGTTACAAGTGTGCAGAATCACCGAAATCGCTGTTTTCGTGCTTTTGAATGCGAAAAACACGTTTTCTGGTGTTTTCAGCACGCCACAGTGCGTTTGACATGCGGAAACTGCGATACCTTCGGTATCGTTGTTGTTTCCAGCTGAGATATGCATTTTCAGTGATAATCTTCATGATTCTGCCGTTACAAGTGTGCAGAATCACCGAAATCGCTGTTTTCGTGCTATTGAATGCGAAAAACACGTTTTTTGGTGTTTCAGCACGCCACAGAGCGTTTGACTTGCGGAAACTGCCATATCTTCGGTATTGTTGTTGTTTCCAGCTGAGATATGCATTTTCTACGATAATCTTCGAGTTTCTTCTGTGACAAGTGTGCAGAATCACCGAAATCGCTGTTTTCGTGCTATTGAATGCGAAAAACACGTATTCTGGTGTTTTCAGCACGCCACAGAGCGTTTGACATGCGGAAACTGCGATATCTTCGGTATCGTTGGGTTTCCAGCTGAGATATGCATTTTCAGTGATAATCTTCATGATTCTGCTGTTACAAGTGTGCAGAATCATCGAAATCGCTGCATTCGTGGTTTTGAATGCGAAAAACACGTTTTCTGGTGTTTTCAGCACTCCACAGTGCGTTTGATATGCGGAAACTGCGATATCTTCGGTATCGTTGTTGTTTCCAGCTGAGATATGCATTTTCAGTGATAATCTTCATGATTCTGCTGTTACAAATGTGCAGAATCACCGAAATCGCTGTTTTCGTGCTTTTGAATGCGAAAAACACTTTTTCTGGTGTTTTCTGCACGCCACAGAGCGTTTGACATGCGAAAACTGCGATATCTTCGGTATCGTTGTCGTTTCCAGCTGAGATATGCATTTTCAGTGATAATCTTCATGATTCTGCCGTTACAAGTGTGCAGAATCACCGAAATCGCTGTTTTCGTGCTTTTGACTGCGAAAAACACGTTTTCTGGTGTTTTCAGCACTCCACAGTGCGTTTGTTAAGCGGAAACTGCGATATCTTCGGTATCGTTGTTGTTTCCAGCTGAGATGTGCATGTGCTACGATAATCTTCGAGTTTCTTCTGTTACAAGTGTGCAGAATCACCGAAATCGCTGTTTTCGTGCTATTGAATGCGAAAAACACGTTTTCTGGGGTTTTCAGCAGTCCACAGTGCGTTTGATATGCGGAAACTGCCATATCTTCGGTATCGTTGTTGTTTCCAGCTGAGATATGCATTTTCAGTGATAATCTTCACGATTCTGCTGTTTCAAGTGTGCAGAAACACCGAAATCGCTGTTTTCGTGCTTTTGAATGCGAAAAACACGTTTTCTGGTGTTTTCAGCACGCCACAGTGCGTTTGACATGCGGAAACTGCGATATCTTCGGTATCGTTGTCGTTTCCAGCTGAGATATGCATTTTCAGTGAGAATCTTCATGATTCTGCTGTTACAAGTGTGCAGAATCACCGAAATCGCTGCATTCGTGGTTTTGAATGCGAAAAACACGTTTTCTGGTGTTTTCATCACTCCACAGTGCGTTTGGTATGCGGAAACTGCGATATCTTCGGTATCGTTGTTGTTTCCAGCTGAGATATGCATTTTCAGTGATAATCTTCATGATTCTGCTGTTACAAATGTGCAGAATCACCGAAATCGCTGTTTTCGTGCTTTTGAATGCGAAAAACACGTTTTCTGGTGTTTTCAGCACTCCACAGTGCGTTTGATATGCGGAAACTGCGATATCTTCGGTATCGTTGTTGTTTCCAGCTGAGATGTGCATTTTCTACGATAATCTTCGAGTTTCTTCTGTGACAAGTGTGCAGAATCACCGAAATCGCAGTTTTCGTGCTATTGAATGCGAAAAACACGTATTCTGGTGTTTTCAGCACGCCACAGTGCGTTTGACATGCGGAAACTGCGATATCTTCGGTATCGTTGGGTTTCCAGCTGAGATATGCATTTTCAGTGATAATCTTCATGATTCTGCTGTTACAAGTGTGCAGAATCATCGAAATCGCTGCATTCGTGGTTTTGAATGCGAAAAACACGTTTTCTGGTGTTTTCAGCACTCCACAGTGCGTTTGATATGCGGAAACTGCGATATCTTCGGTATCGTTGTTGTTTCCAGCTGAGATATGCATTTTCAGTGATAATCTTCATGATTCTGCTGTTACAAATGTGCAGAATCACCGAAATCGCTGTTTTCGTGCTTTTGAATGCGAAAAACACTTTTTCTGGTGTTTTCAGCACGCCACAGAGCGTTTGACATGCGAAAACTGCGATATCTTCAGTATCGTTGTCGTTTCCAGCTGAGATATGCATTTTCAGTAATAATCTTCATGATTCTGCTGTTACAAGTGTGCAGAATGACCGACATCGCTGTTTTCGTGCTATTGAATGCGAAAAACACGTTTTTTGGTGTTTCAGCACGCCACAGAGCGTTTGACTTGCGGAAACTGCCATATCTTCGGTATTGTTGTTGTTTCCAGCTGAGATATGCATTTTCTACGATAATCTTCGAGTTTCTTCTGTGACAAGTGTGCAGAATCACCGAAATCGCTGTTTTCGTGCTATTGAATGCGAAAAACACGTATTCTGGTGTTTTCAGCACGCCACAGAGCGTTTGACATGCGGAAACTGCGATATCTTCGGTATCGTTGGGTTTCCAGCTGAGATATGCATTTTCAGTGATAATCTTCATGATTCTGCTGTTACAAGTGTGCAGAATCATCGAAATCGCTGCATTCGTGGTTTTGAATGCGAAAAACACTTTTTCTGGTGTTTTCAGCACGCCACAGAGCGTTTGACAAGCGGAAACTGCGATATCTTCGGTATCGTTGGGTTTCCAGCTGAGATATGCATTTTCAGTGATAATCTTCATGATTCTGCTGTTACAAATGTGCAGAATCACCGAAATCGCTGTTTTCGTGCTTTTGAATGCGAAAAACACTTTTTCTGGTGTTTTCAGCACGCCACAGAGCGTTTGACATGCGAAAACTGCGATATCTTCGGTATCGTTGTCGTTTCCAGCTGAGATGTGCATTTTCAGTGAGAATCTTCATGATTCTGCTGTTACAAGTGTGCAGAATCACCGAAATCGCTGCATTCGTGCTTTTGAATGCGAAAAACACGTTTTCTGGTGTTTTCAGCACTCCACAGTGCGTTTGATATGCGGAAACTGCGATATCTTCGGTATCGTTGTTGTTTCCAGCTGAGATATGCATTTTCAGTGATAATCTTCATGATTCTGCTGTTACAAATGTGCAGAATCACCGAAATCGCTGTTTTCGTGCTTTTGAATGCGAAAAACACTTTTTCTGGTGTTTTCAGCACGCCACAGAGCGTTTGACATGCGAAAACTGCGATATCTTCGGTATCGTTGTCGTTTCCAGCTGAGATATGCATTTTCAGTGAGAATCGTCATGATTCTGCTGTTACAAGTGTGCAGAATCACCGAAATCAATGTTTTCGTGCTATTGAATGCGAAAAACACGTTTTTTGGTGTTTCAGCACGCCACAGAGCGTTTGACTTGCGGAAACTGCCATATCTTCGGTATCGTTGTTGTTTCCAGCTGAGATATACATTTTCTACGATAATCTTCGAGTTTCTTCTGTTACAAGTGTGCAGAATCACCGAAATCGCTGTTTTCGTGCTTTTGAATGCGAAAAACACTTTTTCTGGTGTTTTCAGCACGCCACAGAGCGTTTGACATGCGAAAACTGCGATATCTTCGGTATCGTTGTCGTTTCCAGCTGAGATATGCATTTTCAGTGATAATCTTCATGATTCTGCCGTTACAAGTGTGCAGAATCACCGAAATCGCTGTTTTCGTGCTTTTGACTGCGAAAAACACGTTTTCTGGTGTTTTCAGCACTCCACAGTGCGTTTGATATGCGGAAACTGCCATATCTTCGGTATCGTTGTTGTTTCCAGCTGAGATATGCATTTTCAGTGATAATCTTCACGATTCTGCTGTTACAAGTGTGCAGAAACACCGAAATCGCTGTTTTCGTGCTTTTGAATGCGAAAAACACGTTTTCTGGTGTTTTCAGCACGCCACAGTGCGTTTGACATGCGGAAACTGCGATACCTTCGGTATCGTTGTTGTTTCCAGCTGAAATATGCATTTTCTACGATAATCTTCATGATTCTGCCGTTACAAGTGTGCAGAATCACCGAAATCGCTGTTTTCCTGCTATTGAATGCGAAAAACACGTTTTCTGGTGTTTTCAGCACGCCACAGAGCGTTTGACATGCGGAAACTGCGATATCTTCGGTATCGTTGGGTTTCCAGCTGAGATATGCATTTTCAGTGATAATCTTCATGATTCTGCTGTTGCAAGTGTGCAGAATCACCGAAATCGCTGTTTTCGCGCTATTGAATGCGAAAAGCACGTTTTCTGGTGTTTTCAGCACGCCACAGAGCGTTTGACATGCGGAAACTGCGATATCTTCTGTATCGTTGGGTTTCCAGCTGAGATATGCATTTTCAGTGATAATCTTCATGATTCTGCTGTTACAAGCGTGCAGAATTACCGATATCGCAGTTTTCGTGCTATTGAATGCGAAAAACACGTTTTCTGGTGTTTTCAGCACGCCACAGAGCGTTTGACATGCGGAAACTGCGATATCTTCGGTATCGTTGGGTTTCCAGCTGAGATATGCATTTTCAGTGATAATCTTCATGATTCTGCTGTTACAAATGTGCAGAATCACCGAAATCGCTGTTTTCGTGCTTTTGAATGCGAAAAACACGTTTTCTGGTGTTTTCAGCACGCCACAGAACGTTTGACATGCGGAAACTGCGATATCTTCGGTATCGTTGTTGTTTCCAGCTGAGATATGCATTTTCAGTAATAATCTTCATGATTCTGCTGTTACAAGTGTGCAGAATCACCGACATCGCTGTTTTCGTGCTATTGAATGCGAAAAACACGTTTTTTGGTGTTTCAGCACGCCACAGAGCGTTTGACTTGCGGAAACTGCCATATCTTCGGTATTGTTGTTGTTTCCAGCTGAGATATGCATTTTCTACGATAATCTTCGAGTTTCATCTGTGACAAGTGTGCAGAATCACCGAAATCGCAGTTTTCGTGCTATTGAATGCGAAAAACACGTATTCTGGTGTTTTCAGCACGCCACAGTGCGTTTGACATGCGGAAACTGCGATATCTTCGGTATCGTTGGGTTTCCAGCTGAGATATTCATTTTCAGTGATAATCTTCATGATTCTGCCGTTACAAGTGTGCAGAATCACCGAAATCGCTGTTTTCGTGCTTTTGACTGCGAAAAACACGTTTTCTGGTGTTTTCAGCACTCCACAGTGCGTTTGATATGCGGAAACTGCCATATCTTCGGTATCGTTGTTGTTTCCAGCTGAGATATGCATTTTCAGTGATAATCTTCACGATTCTGCTGTTACAAGTGTGCAGAAACACCGAAATCGCTGTTTTCGTGCTTTTGAATGCGAAAAACACGTTTTCTGGTGTTTTCAGCACGCCACAGTGCGTTTGACATGCGGAAACTGCGATACCTTCGGTATCGTTGTTGTTTCCAGCTGAAATATGCATTTTCTACGATAATCTTCATGATTCTGCCGTTACAAGTGTGCAGAATCACCGAAATCGCTGTTTTCCTGCTATTGAATGCGAAAAACACGTTTTCTGGTGTTTTCAGCACGCCACAGAGCGTTTGACATGCGGAAACTGCGATATCTTCGGTATCGTTGGGTTTCCAGCTGAGATATGCATTTTCAGTGATAATCTTCATGATTCTGCTGTTGCAAGTGTGCAGAATCACCGAAATCGCTGTTTTCGCGCTATTGAATGCGAAAAGCACGTTTTCTGGTGTTTTCAGCACGCCACAGAGCGTTTGACATGCGGAAACTGCGATATCTTCTGTATCGTTGGGTTTCCAGCTGAGATATGCATTTTCAGTGATAATCTTCATGATTCTGCTGTTACAAGTGTGCAGAATTACCGATATCGCAGTTTTCGTGCTATTGAATGCGAAAAACACGTTTTCTGGTGTTTTCAGCACGCCACAGAGCGTTTGACATGCGGAAACTGCGATATCTTCGGTATCGTTGGTTTTCCAGCTGAGATATGCATTTTCAGTGATAATCTTCATGATTCTGCTGTTACAAATGTGCAGAATCACCGAAATCGCAGTTTTCGTGCTATTGAATGCGAAAAACACGTTTTCTGGTGTTTTCAGCACGCCACAGAGCGTTTGACATGCGGAAACTGCGATATCTTCGGTATCGTTGGTTTTCCAGCTGAGATATGCATTTTCAGTGATAATCTTCATGATTCTGCTGTTACAAATGTGCAGAATCACCGAAATCGCTGTTTTCGTGCTTTTGAATGCGAAAAACACGTTTTCTGGTGTTTTCAGCACGCCACAGAACGTTTGACATGCGGAAACTGCGATATCTTCGGTATCGTTGTTGTTTCCAGCTGAGATATGCATTTTCAGTAATAATCTTCATGATTCTGCTGTTACAAGTGTGCAGAATCACCGACATCGCTGTTTTCGTGCTATTGAATGCGAAAAACACGTTTTTTGGTGTTTCAGCACGCCACAGAGCGTTTGACATGCGGAAACTGCGATATCTTCGGTATCGTTGGGTTTCCAGCTGAGATATGCATTTTCAGTGATAATCTTCATGATTCTGCTGTTACAAATGTGCAGAATCACCGAAATCGCTGTTTTCGTGCTTTTGAATGCGAAAAACACGTTTTCTGGTGTTTTCAGCACGCCACAGAACGTTTGACATGCGGAAACTGCCATATCTTCGGTATTGTTGTTGTTTCCAGCTGAGATATGCATTTTCTACGATAATCTTCGAGTTTCTTCTGTGACAAGTGTGCAGAATCACCGAAATCGCAGTTTTCGTGCTATTGAATGCGAAAAACACGTATTCTGGTGTTTTCAGCACGCCACAGTGCGTTTGACATGCGGAAACTGCGATATCTTCGGTATCGTTGGGTTTCCAGCTGAGATATTCATTTTCAGTGATAATCTTCATGATTCTGCTGTTACAAGTGTGCAGAATCATCGAAATCGCTGCATTCGTGGTTTTGAATGCGAAAAACACGTTTTCTGGTGTTTTCAGCACTCCACAGTGCGTTTGATATGCGGAAACTGCGATATCTTCGGTATCGCTGTTGTTTCCAGCTGAGATATGCATTTTCAGTGATAATCTTCATGATTCTGCTGTTACAAATGTGCAGAATCACCGAAATCGCTGTTTTCGTGCTTTTGAATGCGAAAAACACTTTTTCTGGTGTTTTCAGCACGCCACAGAGCGTTTGACATGCGAAAACTGCGATATCTTCGGTATCGTTGTCGTTTCCAGCTGAGATATGCATTTTCAGTGATAATCTTCATGATTCTGCCGTTACAAGTGTGCAGAATCACCGAAATCGCTGTTTTCGTGCTTTTGACTGCGAAAAACACGTTTTCTGGTGTTTTCAGCACTCCACAGTGCGTTTGATATGCGGAAACTGCCATATCTTCGGTATCGTTGTTGTTTCCAGCTGAGATATGCATTTTCAGTGATAATCTTCACGATTCTGCTGTTACAAGTGTGCAGAAACACCGAAATCGCTGTTTTCGTGCTTTTGAATGCGAAAAACACGTTTTCTGGTGTTTTCAGCACGCCACAGTGCGTTTGACATGCGGAAACTGCGATACCTTCGGTATCGTTGTTGTTTACAGCTGAGATATGCATTTTCAGTGATAATCTTCATGATTCTGCCGTTACAAGTGTGCAGAAGCACCGAAATCGCTGTTTTCGTGCTATTGAATGCGAAAAACACGTTTTCTGTTTTTTTCAGCACGCCACAGAGCGTTTGACATGCGGAAACTGCGATACCTTCGGTATCGTTGTTGTTTCCAGCTGAGATATGCATTTTCAGTGATAATCTTCATGATTCTGCCGTTACAAGTGTGCAGAAACACCGAAATAGCTGTTTTCGTGCTTTTGAATGCGAAAAACACGTTTTCTGGTGTTTTCAGCACGCCACAGTGCGTTTGACATGCGGGAACTGCGATACCTTCGGTATCGTTGTTGTTTCCAGCTGAGATATGCATTTTCAGTGAAAATCTTCATGATTCTGCCGTTACAAGTGTGCAGAACCACCGAAATCGCTGTTTTCGTGCTATTGAATGCGAAAAACACGTTTTCTGGTTTTTTCAGCACGCCACAGAGCGTTTGACATGCGGAAACTGCGATACCTTCGGTATCGTTGTTGTTTCCAGCTGAGATATGCATTTTCAGTGATAATCTTCATGATTCTGCCGTTACAAGTGTGCAGAATCACCGAAATCGCAGTTTTCGTGCTATTGAATGCGAATAACACGTATTCTGGTGTTTTCAGCACGCCACAGTGCGTTTGAAATGCGGAAACTGCGATATCTTCGGTATCGTTGGGTTTCCAGCTGAGATATGCATTTTCAGTGATAATCTTCATGATTCTGCTGTTACAAGTGTGCAGAATCATCGAAATCGCTGCATTCGTGGTTTTGAATGCGAAAAACACGTTTTCTGGTGTTTTCAGCACTCCACAGTGCGTTTGATATGCGGAAACTGCGATATCTTCGGTATCGTTGTTGTTTCCAGCTGAGATATGCATTTTCAGTGATAATCTTCATGATTCTGCTGTTACAAATGTGCAGAATCACCGAAATCGCTGTTTTCGTGCGTTTGAATGCGAAAAACACTTTTTCTGGTGTTTTCAGCACGCCACAGAGCGTTTGACATGCGAAAACTGCGATATCTTCAGTATCGTTGTCGTTTCCAGCTGAGATATGCATTTTCAGTAATAATCTTCATGATTCTGCTGTTACAAGTGTGCAGAATCACCGACATCGCAGTTTTCGTGCTATTGAATGCGAAAAACACGTTTTTTGGTGTTTTCAGCACGCCACAGTGCGTTTGACATGCGGAAACTGCGATATCTTCGGTATCGTTGGGTTTCCAGCTGAGATATGCATTTTCAGTGATAATCTTCATGATTCTGCTGTTACAAGTGTGCAGAATCATCGAAATCGCTGCATTCGTGGTTTTGAATGCGAAAAACACGTTTTCTGGTGTTTTCAGCACTCCACAGTGCGTTTGATATGCGGAAACTGCGATATCTTCGGTATCGCTGTTGTTTCCAGCTGAGATATGCATTTTCAGTGATAATCTTCATGATTCTGCTGTTACAAATGTGCAGAATCACCGACATCGCTGTTTTCGTGCTATTGAATGCGAAAAACACGTTTTTTGGTGTTTCAGCACGCCACAGAGCGTTTGACTTGCGGAAACTGCCATATCTTCGGTATTGTTGTTGTTTCCAGCTGAGATATGCATTTTCTACGATAATCTTCGAGTTTCTTCTGTGACAAGTGTGCAGAATCACCGAAATCGCTGTTTTCGTGCTATTGAATGCGAAAAACACGTATTCTGGTGTTTTCAGCACGCCACAGAGCGTTTGACATGCGGAAACTGCGATATCTTCGGTATCGTTGGGTTTCCAGCTGAGATATGCATTTTCAGTGATAATCTTCATGATTCTGCTGTTACAAGTGTGCAGAATCATCGAAATCGCTGCATTCGTGGTTTTGAATGCGAAAAACACGTTTTCTGGTGTTTTCAGCACGCCACAGTGCGTTTGACATGCGGAAACTGCGATATCTTCGGTATCGTTGGGTTTCCAGCTGAGATATGCATTTTCAGTGATAATCTTCATGATTCTGCTGTTACAAGTGTGCAGAATCATCGAAATCGCTGCATTCGTGGTTTTGAATGCGAAAAACACTTTTTCTGGTGTTTTCAGCACGCCACAGAGCGTTTGACATGCGAAAACTGCGATATCTTCAGTATCGTTGTCGTTTCCAGCTGAGATATGCATTTTCAGTGATAATCTTCATGATTCTGCCGTTACAAGTGTGCAGAATCACCGAAATCGCTGTTTTCATGCTTTTGACTGCGAAAAACACGTTTTCTGGTGTTTTCAGCACTCCACAGTGCGTTTGATATGCGGAAACTGCCATATCTTCGGTATCGTTGTTGTTTCCAGCTGAGATATGCATTTTCAGTGATAATCTTCACGATTCTGCTGTTACAAGTGTGCAGAAACACCGAAATCGCTGTTTTCGTGCTTTTGAATGCGAAAAACACGTTTTCTGGTGTTTTCAGCACGCCACAGTGCGTTTGACATGCGGAAACTGCGATACCTTTGGTATCGTTGTTGTTTCCAGCTGAGATATGCATTTTCAGTGATAATCTTCATGATTCTGCCGTTACAAGTGTGCAGAATCACCGAAATCGCTGTTTTCGTGCTATTGAATGCAAAAACACGTTTTCTGGTTTTTTCAGCACGCCACAGAGCGTTTGACATGCGGAAACTGCGATACCTTCGGTATCGTTGTTGTTTCCAGCTGAGATATGCATTTTCAGTGATAATCTTCATGATTCTGCCGTTACAAGTGTGCAGAATCACCGTAATCGCTGTTTTCGTGCTATTGAATGCGAAAAACACGTTTTCTGGTGTTTTCAGCACGCCACAGAGCGTTTGACATGCGGAAACTGCGATATCTTCGGTATCGTTGGGTTTCCAGCTGAGATATGCAGTTTCAGTGATAATCTTCATGATTCTGCTGTTACAAGTGTGCAGAATCACCGAAATCGCTGTTTTCGTGCTATTGAATGCGAAAAACACGTTTTCTGGTGTTTTCAGCACGCCACAGAGCGTTTGGCATGCGGAAACTGCGATATCTTCGGTATCGTTGTCGTTTCCAGCTGAGATATGCATTTTCAGTGAGAATCTTCATGATTCTGCTGTTACAAGTGTGCAGAATCACCGAAATCGCTGTTTTCGTGCTATTGAATGCGAAAAACACGTTTTCTGGTGTTTTCAGCACGCCACAGAGCGTTTGACTTGCGGAAACTGCCATATCTTCGGTATTGTTGTTGTTTCCAGCTGAGATATGCATTTTCTACGATAATCTTCGAGTTTCTTCTGTGACAAGTGTGCAGAATCACCGAAATCGCTGTTTTCGTGCTATTGAATGCGAAAAACACGTATTCTGGTGTTTTCAGCACGCCACAGAGCGTTTGACATGCGGAAACTGCGATATCTTCGGTATCGTTGGGTTTCCAGCTGAGATATGCATTTTCAGTGATAATCTTCATGATTCTGCTGTTACAAGTGTGCAGAATCATCGAAATCGCTGCATTCGTGGTTTTGAATGCGAAAAACACGTTTTCTGGTGTTTTCAGCACTCCACAGTGCGTTTGATATGCGGAAACTGCGATATCTTCGGTATCGTTGTTGTTTCCAGCTGAGATATGCATTTTCAGTGATAATCTTCATGATTCTGCTGTTACAAATGTGCAGAATCACCGAAATCGCTGTTTTCGTGCTTTTGAATGCGAAAAACACTTTTTCTGGTGTTTTCAGCACGCCACAGAGCGTTTGACATGCGAAAACTGCGATATCTTCGGTATCGTTGTCGTTTCCAGCTGAGATATGCATTTTCAGTGATAATCTTCATGATTCTGCCGTTACAAGTGTGCAGAATCACCGAAATCGCTGTTTTCGTGCTTTTGACTGCGAAAAACACGTTTTCTGGTGTTTTCAGCACTCCACAGTGCGTTTGATATGCGGAAACTGCCATATCTTCGGTATCGTTGTTGTTTCCAGCTGAGATATGCATTTTCAGTGATAATCTTCACGATTCTGCTGTTACAAGTGTGCAGAAACACCGAAATCGCTGTTTTCGTGCTTTTGAATGCGAAAAACACGTTTTCTGGTGTTTTCAGCACGCCACAGTGCGTTTGACATGCGGAAACTGCGATACCTTCGGTATCGTTGTTGTTTCCAGCTGAGATATGCATTTTCAGTGATAATCTTCATGATTCTGCCGTTACAAGTGTGCAGAATCACCGAAATCGCTGTTTTCGTGCTATTGAATGCGAATAACACGTTTATTGGTGTTTCAGCACGCCACAGAGCGTTTGACTTGCGGAAACTGCCATATCTTCGGTATTGTTGTTGTTTCCAGCTGAGATATGCATTTTCTACGATAATCTTCGAGTTTCTTCTGTGACAAGTGTGCAGAATCACCGAAATCGCAGTTTTCGTGCTATTGAATGCGAAAAACACGTATTCTGGTGTTTTCAGCACGCCACAGTGCGTTTGACATGCGGAAACTGCGATATCTTCGGTATCGTTGGGTTTCCAGCTGAGATATGCATTTTCAGTGATAATCTTCATGATTCTGCTGTTACAAGTGTGCAGAATCATCGAAATCGCTGCATTCGTGGTTTTGAATGCGAAAAACACGTTTTCTGGTGTTTTCAGCACTCCACAGTGCGTTTGATATGCGGAAACTGCGATATCTTCGGTATCGTTGTTGTTTCCAGCTGAGATATGCATTTTCAGTGATAATCTTCATGATTCTGCTGTTACAAATGTGCAGAATCACCGAAATCGCTGTTTTCGTGCTTTTGAATGCGAAAAACACTTTTTCTGGTGTTTTCAGCACGCCACAGAGCGTTTGACATGCGAAAACTGCGATATCTTCAGTATCGTTGTCGTTTCCAGCTGAGATATGCATTTTCAGTAATAATCTTCATGATTCTGCTGTTACAAGTGTGCAGAATCACCGACATCGCTGTTTTCGTGCTATTGAATGCGAAAAACACGTTTTTTGGTGTTTCAGCACGCCACAGAGCGTTTGACTTGCGGAAACTGCCATATCTTCGGTATTGTTGTTGTTTCCAGCTGAGATATGCATTTTCTACGATAATCTTGGAGTTTCTTCTGTGACAAGTGTGCAGAATCACCGAAATCGCTGTTTTCGTGCTATTGAATGCGAAAAACACGTATTCTGGTGTTTTCAGCACGCCACAGAGCGTTTGACATGCGGAAACTGCGATATCTTCGGTATCGTTGGGTTTCCAGCTGAGATATGCATTTTCAGTGATAATCTTCATGATTCTGCTGTTACAAGTGTGCAGAATCATCGAAATCGCTGCATTCGTGGTTTTGAATGCGAAAAACACGTTTTCTGGTGTTTTCAGCACTCCACAGTGCGTTTGATATGCGGAAACTGCGATATCTCCGGTATCGTTGTTGTTTCCAGCTGAGATATGCATTTTCAGTGATAATCTTCATGATTCTGCTGTTACAAATGTGCAGAATCACCGAAATCGCTGTTTTCGTGCTTTTGAATGCGAAAAACACTTTTTCTGGTGTTTTCAGCACGCCACAGAGCGTTTGACATGCGGAAACTGCGATATCTTCGGTATCGTTGGGTTTCCAGCTGAGATATGCATTTTCAGTGATAATCTTCATGATTCTGCTGTTACAAGTGTGCAGAATCATCGAAATCGCTGCATTCGTGGTTTTGAATGCGAAAAACACGTTTTCTGGTGTTTTCAGCACTCCACAGTGCGTTTGATATGCGGAAACTGCGATATCTCCGGTATCGTTGTTGTTTCCAGCTGAAATATGCATTTTCTACGATAATCTTCATGATTCTGCCGTTACAAGTGTGCAGAATCACCGAAATCGCTGTTTTCGTGCTATTGAATGCGAAAAACACGTTTTCTGGTGTTTTCAGCACGCCACAGAGCGTTTGACATGCGGAAACTGCGATATCTTCGGTATCGTTGGGTTTCCAGCTGAGATATGCATTTTCAGTGATAATCTTCATGATTCTGCTGTTGCAAGTGTGCAGAATCACCGAAATCGCTGTTTTCGCGCTATTGAATGCGAAAAGCACGATTTCTGGTGTTTTCAGCACGCCACAGAGCGTTTGACATGCGGAAACTGCGATATCTTCGGTATCGTTGGGTTTCCAGCTGAGATATGCATTTTCAGTGATAATCTTCATGATTCTGCTGTTACAAGTGTGCAGAATTACCGAAATCGCAGTTTTCGTGCTATTGAATGCGAAAAACACGTTTTTTGGTGTTTCAGCACGCCACAGAACGTTTGACATGCGGAAACTGCGATATCTTCGGTATCGTTGTCGTTTCCAGCTGAGATATGCATTTTCAGTGAGAATCTTCATGATTCTGCTGTTACAAGTGTGCAGAATCACCGAAATCAATGTTTTCGTGCTATTGAATGCGAAAAACACGTTTTTTGGTGTTTCAGCACGCCACAGAGCGTTTGACTTGCGGAAACTGCCATATCTTCGGTATCGTTGTTGTTTCCAGCTGAGATATGCATTTTCTACGATAATCTTCGAGTTTCTTCTGTGACAAGTGTGCAGAATCACCGAAATCGCAGTTTTCGTGCTATTGAATGCGAAAAACACGTATTCTGGTGTTTTCAGCACGCCACAGTGCGTTTGACATGCGGAAACTGCGATATCTTCGGTATCGTTGGGTTTCCAGCTGAGATATGCATTTTCAGTGATAATCTTCATGATTCTGCTGTTACAAGTGTGCAGAATCATCGAAATCGCAGCATTCGTGGTTTTGAATGCGAAAAACACGTTTTCTGGTGTTTTCAGCACTCCACAGTGCGTTTGATATGCGGAAACTGCGATATCTTCGGTATCGCTGTTGTTTCCAGCTGAGATATGCATTTTCAGTGATAATCTTCATGATTCTGCTGTTACAAATGTGCAGAATCACCGAAATCGCTGTTTTCGTGCTTTTGAATGCGAAAAACACTTTTTCTGGTGTTTTCAGCACGCCACAGAGCGTTTGACATGCGAAAACTGCGATATCTTCAGTATCGTTGTCGTTTCCAGCTGAGATATGCATTTTCAGTAATAATCTTCATGATTCTGCTGTTACAAGTGTGCAGAATCACCGACATCGCTGTTTTCGTGCTATTGAATGCGAAAAACACGTTTTTTGGTGTTTCAGCACGCCACAGAGCGTTTGACTTGCGGAAACTGCCATATCTTCGGTATTGTTGTTGTTTCCAGCTGAGATATGCATTTTCTACGATAATCTTCGGGTTTCTTCTGTGACAAGTGTGCAGAATCACCGAAATCGCTGTTTTCGTGCTATTGAATGCGAAAAACACGGATTCTGGTGTTTTCAGCACGCCACAGAGCGTTTGACATGCGGAAACTGCGATATCTTCGGTATCGTTGGGTTTCCAGCTGAGATATGCATTTTCAGTGATGATCTTCATGATTCTGCTGTTACAAGTGTGCAGAATCATCGAAATCGCTGCATTCGTGGTTTTGAATGCGAAAAACACGTTTTCTGGTGTTTTCAGCACTCCACAGTGCGTTTGATATGCGGAAACTGCGATATCTTCGGTATCGTTGTTGTTTCCAGCTGAGATATGCATTTTCAGTGATAATCTTCATGATTCTGCTGTTACAAATGTGCAGAATCACCGAAATCGCTGTTTTCGTGCTTTTGAATGCGAAAAACACTTTTTCTGGTGTTTTCAGCACGCCACAGAGCGTTTGACATGCGAAAACTGCGATATCTTCGGTATCGTTGTCGTTTCCAGCTGAGATATGCATTTTCAGTGATAATCTTCATGATTCTGCCGTTACAAGTGTGCAGAATCACCGAAATCGCTGTTTTCGTGCTTTTGACTGCGAAAAACACGTTTTCTGGTGTTTTCAGCACTCCACAGTGCGTTTGATATGCGGAAACTGCCATATCTTCGGTATCGTTGTTGTTTCCAGCTGAGATATGCATTTTCAGTGATAATCTTCATGATTCTGCTGTTGCAAGTGTGCAGAATCACCGAAATCGCTGTTTTCGCGCTATTGAATGCGAAAAGCACGATTTCTGGTGTTTTCAGCACGCCACAGAGCGTTTGACATGCGGAAACTGCGATATCTTCGGTATCGTTGGGTTTCCAGCTGAGATATGCATTTTCAGTGATAATCTTCATGATTCTGCTGTTACAAGTGTGCAGAATTACCGAAATCGCAGTTTTCGTGCTATTGAATGCGAAAAACACGTTTTTTGGTGTTTCAGCACGCCACAGAACGTTTGACATGCGGAAACTGCGATATCTTCGGTATCGTTGTCGTTTCCAGCTGAGATATGCATTTTCAGTGAGAATCTTCATGATTCTGCTGTTACAAGTGTGCAGAATCACCGAAATCAATGTTTTCGTGCTATTGAATGCGAAAAACACGTTTTTTGGTGTTTCAGCACGCCACAGAGCGTTTGACTTGCGGAAACTGCCATATCTTCGGTATCGTTGTTGTTTCCAGCTGAGATATGCATTTTCTACGATAATCTTCGAGTTTCTTCTGTGACAAGTGTGCAGAATCACCGAAATCGCAGTTTTCGTGCTATTGAATGCGAAAAACACGTATTCTGGTGTTTTCAGCACGCCACAGTGCGTTTGACATGCGGAAACTGCGATATCTTCGGTATCGTTGGGTTTCCAGCTGAGATATGCATTTTCAGTGATAATCTTCATGATTCTGCTGTTACAAGTGTGCAGAATCATCGAAATCGCAGCATTCGTGGTTTTGAATGCGAAAAACACGTTTTCTGGTGTTTTCAGCACTCCACAGTGCGTTTGATATGCGGAAACTGCGATATCTTCGGTATCGCTGTTGTTTCCAGCTGAGATATGCATTTTCAGTGATAATCTTCATGATTCTGCTGTTACAAATGTGCAGAATCACCGAAATCGCTGTTTTCGTGCTTTTGAATGCGAAAAACACTTTTTCTGGTGTTTTCAGCACGCCACAGAGCGTTTGACATGCGAAAACTGCGATATCTTCGGTATCGTTGTCGTTTCCAGCTGAGATATGCATTTTCAGTGAGAATCTTCATGATTCTGCTGTTACAAGTGTGCAGAATCACCGAAATCGCTGTTTTCGTGCTATTAAATGCAAAAAACACGTTTTCTGGTGTTTTCAGCACGCCACAGAGCGTTTGACATGCGAAAACTGCGATATCTTCAGTATCGTTGTCGGTTCCAGCTGAGATATGCATTTTCAGTAATAATCTTCATGATTCTGCTGTTACAAGTGTGCAGAATCACTGACATCGCTGTTTTCGTGCTATTGAATGCGAAAAACACGTTTTTTGGTGTTTCAGCACGCCACCGAGCGTTTGACTTGCGGAAACTGCCATATCTTCGGTATTGTTGTTGTTTCCAGCTGAGATATGCATTTTCTACGATAATCTTCGGGTTTCTTCTGTGACAAGTGTGCAGAATCACCGAAATCGCTGTTTTCGTGCTATTGAATGCGAAAAACACGGATTCTGGTGTTTTCAGCACGCCACAGAGCGTTTGACATGCGGAAACTGCGATATCTTCGGTATCGTTGGGTTTCCAGCTGAGATATGCATTTTCAGTGATGATCTTCATGATTCTGCTGTTACAAGTGTGCAGAATCATCGAAATCGCTGCATTCGTGGTTTTGAATGCGAAAAACACGTTTTCTGGTGTTTTCAGCACTCCACAGTGCGTTTGATATGCGGAAACTGCGATATCTTCGGTATCGTTGTTGTTTCCAGCTGAGATATGCATTTTCAGTGATAATCTTCATGATTCTGCTGTTACAAATGTGCAGAATCACCGAAATCGCTGTTTTCGTGCTTTTGAATGCGAAAAACACTTTTTCTGGTGTTTTCAGCACGCCACAGAGCGTTTGACATGCGAAAACTGCGATATCTTCGGTATCGTTGTCGTTTCCAGCTGAGATATGCATTTTCAGTGATAATCTTCATGATTCTGCCGTTACAAGTGTGCAGAATCACCGAAATCGCTGTTTTCGTGCTTTTGACTGCGAAAAACACGTTTTCTGGTGTTTTCAGCACTCCACAGTGCGTTTGATATGCGGAAACTGCCATATCTTCGGTATCGTTGTTGTTTCCAGCTGAGATATGCATTTTCAGTGATAATCTTCACGATTCTGCTGTTACAAGTGTGCAGAAACACCGAAATCGCTGTTTTCGTGCTTTTGAATGCGAAAAACACGTTTTCTGGTGTTTTCAGCACGCCACAGTGCGTTTGACATGCGGAAACTGCGATACCTTCGGTATCGTTGTTGTTTCCAGCTGAGATATGCATTTTCAGTGATAATCTTCATGATTCTGCCGTTACAAGTGTGCAGAATCACCGAAATCGCAGTTTTCGTGCTATTGAATGCGAAAAACACGTATTCTGGTGTTTTCAGCACGCCACAGTGCGTTTGACATGCGGAAACTGCGATATCTTCGGTATCGTTGGGTTTCCAGCTGAGATATGCATTTTCAGTAATAATCTTCATGATTCTGCTGTTACAAGTGTGCAGAATCACCGACATCGCTGTTTTCGTGCTATTGAATGCGAAAAACACGTTTTTTGGTGTTTCAGCACGCCACAGAGCGTTTGACTTGCGGAAACTGCCATATCTTCGGTATTGTTGTTGTTTCCAGCTGAGATATGCATTTTCTACGATAATCTTCGAGTTTCTTCTGTGACAAGTGTGCAGAATCACCGAAATCGCTGTTTTCGTGCTATTGAATGCGAAAAACACGGATTCTGGTGTTTTCAGCACGCCACAGAGCGTTTGACATGCGGAAACTGCGATATCTTCGGTATCGTTGGGTTTCCAGCTGAGATATGCATTTTCAGTGATGATCTTCATGATTCTGCTGTTACAAGTGTGCAGAATCATCGAAATCGCTGCATTCGTGGTTTTGAATGCGAAAAACACGTTTTCTGGTGTTTTCAGCACTCCACAGTGCGTTTGATATGCGGAAACTGCGATATCTTCGGTATCGTTGTTGTTTCCAGCTGAGATATGCATTTTCAGTGATAATCTTCATGATTCTGCTGTTACAAATGTGCAGAATCACCGAAATCGCTGTTTTCGTGCTTTTGAATGCGAAAAACACTTTTTCTGGTGTTTTCAGCACGCCACAGAGCGTTTGACATGCGAAAACTGCGATATCTTCGGTATCGTTGTCGTTTCCAGCTGAGATATGCATTTTCAGTGATAATCTTCATGATTCTGCCGTTACAAGTGTGCAGAATCACCGAAATCGCTGTTTTCGTGCTTTTGACTGCGAAAAACACGTTTTCTGGTGTTTTCAGCACTCCACAGTGCGTTTGATATGCGGAAACTGCCATATCTGCGGTATCGTTGTTGTTTCCAGCTGAGATATGCATTTTCAGTGATAATCTTCACGATTCTGCTGTTACAAGTGTGCAGAAACACCGAAATCGCTGTTTTCGTGCTTTTGAATGCGAAAAACACGTTTTCTGGTGTTTTCAGCACGCCACAGTGCTTTTGACATGCGGAAACTGCGATACCTCCGGTATCGTTGTTGTTTCCAGCTGAGATATGCATTTTCAGTGATAATCTTCATGATTCTGCTGTTACAAGTGTGCAGAATCACCGAAATCGCTGTTTTCGTGCTATTGAATGCGAAAAACACGTTTTTTGGTGTTTCAGCACGCCACAGAGCGTTTGACATGCGGAAACTGCGATATCTTCGGTATCGTTGTCGTTTCCAGCTGAGATATGCATTTTCAGTGAGAATCTTCACGATTCTGCTGTTACAAGTGTGCAGAATCACCGAAATCAATGTTTTCGTGCTATTGAATGCGAAAAACACGTTTTTTGGTGTTTCAGCACGCCACAGAGCGTTTGACTTGCGGAAACTCGCATATCTTCGGTATCGTTGTTGTTTCCAGCTGAGATATGCATTTTCTACGATAATCTTCGAGTTTCTTCTGTTACAAGTGTGCAGAAACACCGAAATCGCTGTTTTCGTGCTTTTGAATGCGAAAAACACGTTTTCTGGTGTTTTCAGCACGCCACAGAGCGTTTGACAAGCGGAAAGTGCGATATCTTCGGTATCGTTGTTGTTTCCAGCTGAGATATGCATTTTCAGTAATAATCTTCATGATTCTGCTGTTACAAGTGTGCAGAATCACCGACATCGCTGTTTTCGTGCTATTGAATGCGAAAAACACGTTTTTTGGTGTTTCAGCACGCCACAGAGCGTTTGACTTGCGAAAACTGCCCTATCTTCGGTATTGTTGTTGTTTCCAGCTGAGATATGCATTTTCTACGATAATCTTCGAGTTTCTTCTGTGACAAGTGTGCAGAATCACCGAAATCGCTGTTTTCGTGCTATTGAATGCGAAAAACACGTATTCTGGTGTTTTCAGCACGCCACAGAGCGTTTGACATGCGGAAACTGCGATATCTTCGGTATCGTTGGGTTTCCAGCTGAGATATGCATTTTCAGTGATAATCTTCATGATTCTGCCGT
This sequence comes from Anthophora plumipes, assembly GCA_951804975.1. Lineage (NCBI taxonomy): Eukaryota > Metazoa > Arthropoda > Insecta > Hymenoptera > Apidae > Anthophora > Anthophora plumipes. The sequence continues at coordinate 54,042 of CATORF010000286.1, read as the reverse complement.
TACAAGTGTGCAGAATCACCGAAATCGCTGTTTTCGTGCTATTGAATGCGAAAAACACGTTTATTGGTGTTTCAGCACGCCACAGAGCGTTTGACTTGCGGAAACTGCCATATCTTCGGTATTGTTGTTGTTTCCAGCTGAGATATGCATTTTCTACGATAATCTTCGAGTTTCTTCTGTGACAAGTGTGCAGAATCACCGAAATCGCAGTTTTCGTGCTATTGAATGCGAAAAACACGTATTCTGGTGTTTTCAGCACGCCACAGTGCGTTTGACATGCGGAAACTGCGATATCTTCGGTATCGTTGGGTTTCCAGCTGAGATATGCATTTTCAGTGATAATCTTCATGATTCTGCTGTTACAAGTGTGCAGAATCATCGAAATCGCTGCATTCGTGGTTTTGAATGCGAAAAACACGTTTTCTGGTGTTTTCAGCACTCCACAGTGCGTTTGATATGCGGAAACTGCGATATCTTCGGTATCGTTGTTGTTTCCAGCTGAGATATGCATTTTCAGTGATAATCTTCATGATTCTGCTGTTACAAATGTGCAGAATCACCGAAATCGCTGTTTTCGTGCTTTTGATTGCGAAAAACACTTTTTCTGGTGTTTTCAGCACGCCACAGAGCGTTTGACATGCGAAAACTGCGATATCTTCAGTATCGTTGTCGTTTCCAGCTGAGATATGCATTTTCAGTAATAATCTTCATGATTCTGCTGTTACAAGTGTGCAGAATCACCGACATCGCTGTTTTCGTGCTATTGAATGCGAAAAACACGTTTTTTGGTGTTTCAGCACGCCACAGAGCGTTTGATTTGCGGAAACTGCCATATCTTCGGTATTGTTGTTGTTTCCAGCTGAGATATGCATTTTCTACGATAATCTTCGAGTTTCTTCTGTGACAAGTGTGCAGAATCACCGAAATCGCTGTTTTCGTGCTATTGAATGCGAAAAACACGTATTCTGGTGTTTTCAGCACGCCACAGAGCGTTTGACATGCGGAAACTGCGATATCTTCGGTATCGTTGGGTTTCCAGCTGAGATATGCATTTTCAGTGATAATCTTCATGATTCTGCTGTTACAAGTGTGCAGAATCATCGAAATCGCTGCATTCGTGGTTTTGAATGCGAAAAACACGTTTTCTGGTGTTTTCAGCACTCCACAGTGCGTTTGATATGCGGAAACTGCGATATCTCCGGTATCGTTGTTGTTTCCAGCTGAGATATGCATTTTCAGTGATAATCTTCATGATTCTGCTGTTACAAATGTGCAGAATCACCGAAATCGCTGTTTTCGTGCTTTTGAATGCGAAAAACACTTTTTCTGGTGTTTTCAGCACGCCACAGAGCGTTTGACATGCGAAAACTGCGATATCTTCGGTATCGTTGTCGTTTCCAGCTGAGATATGCATTTTCAGTGATAATCTATATGATTCTGCCGTTACAAGTGTGCAGAATCACCGAAATCGCTGTTTTCGTGCTTTTGACTGCGAAAAACCCGTTTTCTGGTGTTTTCAGCACTCCACAGTGCGTTTGATATGCGGAAACTGCCATATCTTCGGTATCGTTGTTGTTTCCAGCTAAGATATGCATTTTCAGTGCTAATCTTCACGATTCTGCTGTTACAAGTGTGCAGAAACACCGAAATCGCTGTTTTCGTGCTTTTGAATGCGAAAAACACGTTTTCTGGTGTTTTCAGCACGCCACAGAGCGTTTGACATGCGGAAACTGCGATATCTTCGGTATCGTTGGGTTTCCAGCTGAGATATGCATTTTCAGTGATAATCTTCATGATTCTGCTGTTACAAGTGTGCAGAATTACCGAAATCGCAGTTTTCGTGCTATTGAATGCGAAAAACACGTTTTTTGGTGTTTCAGCACGCCACAGAACGTTTGACATGCGGAAACTGCGATATCTTCGGTATCGTTGTCGTTTCCAGCTGAGATATGCATTTTCAGTGAGAATCTTCATGATTCTGCTGTTACAAGTGTGCAGAATCACCGAAATCAATGTTTTCGTGCTATTGAATGCGAAAAACACGTTTTTTGGTGTTTCAGCACGCCACAGAGCGTTTGACTTGCGGAAACTGCCATATCTTCGGTATCGTTGTTGTTTCCAGCTGAGATATGCATTTTCTACGATAATCTTCGAGTTTCTTCTGTGACAAGTGTGCAGAATCACCGAAATCGCAGTTTTCGTGCTATTGAATGCGAAAAACACGTATTCTGGTGTTTTCAGCACGCCACAGTGCGTTTGACATGCGGAAACTGCGATATCTTCGGTATCGTTGGGTTTCCAGCTGAGATATGCATTTTCAGTGATAATCTTCATGATTCTGCTGTTACAAGTGTGCAGAATCATCGAAATCGCTGCATTCGTGGTTTTGAATGCGAAAAACACGTTTTCTGGTGTTTTCAGCACTCCACAGTGCGTTTGATATGCGGAAACTGCGATATCTTCGGTATCGCTGTTGTTTCCAGCTGAGATATGCATTTTCAGTGATAATCTTCATGATTCTGCTGTTACAAATGTGCAGAATCACCGAAATCGCTGTTTTCGTGCTTTTGAATGCGAAAAACACTTTTTCTGGTGTTTTCAGCACACCACAGAGCGTTTGACATGCGAAAACTGCGATATCTTCAGTATCGTTGTCGTTTCCAGCTGAGATATGCATTGTCAGTAATAATCTTCATGATTCTGCTGTTACAAGTGTGCAGAATCACCGACATCGCTGTTTTCGTGCTGTTGAATGCGAAAAACACGTTTTTTGGTGTTTCAGCACGCCACAGAGCGTTTGAATTGCGGAAACTGCCATATCTTCGGTATTGTTGTTGTTTCCAGCTGAGATATGCATTTTCTACGATAATCTTCGAGTTTCTTCTGTGACAAGTGTACAGAATCACCGAAATCGCTGTTTTCGTGCTATTGAATGCGAAAAACACGTATTCTGGTGTTTTCAGCACGCCACAGAGCGTTTGACATGCGGAAACTGCGATATCTTCGGTATCGTTGGGTTTCCAGCTGAGATATGCATTTTCAGTGATAATCTTCATGATTCTGCTGTTACAAGTGTGCAGAATCATCGAAATCGCTGCATTCGTGGTTTTGAATGCGAAAAACACGTTTTCTGGTGTTTTCAGCACTCCACAGTGCGTTTGATATGCGGAAACTGCGATATCTCCGGTATCGTTGTTGTTTCCAGCTGAGATATGCATTTTCAGTGATAATCTTCATGATTCTGCTGTTACAAATGTGCAGAAACACCGAAATCGCTGTTTTCGTGCTTTTGAATGCGAAAAACACTTTTTCTGGTGTTTTCAGCACGCCACAGTGCGTTTGACATGCGGAAACTGCGATATCTTCGGTATCGTTGGGTTTCCAGCGGAGATATGCATTTTCAGTGATAATCTATATGATTCTGCCGTTACAAGTGTGCAGAATCACCGAAATCGCTGTTTTCGTGCTTTTGACTGCGAAAAACCCGTTTTCTGGTGTTTTCAGCACTCCACAGTGCGTTTGATATGCGGAAACTGCCATATCTTCGGTATCGTTGTTGTTTCCAGCTGAGATATGCATTTTCAGTGCTAATCTTCACGATTCTGCTGTTACAAGTGTGCAGAAACACCGAAATCGCTGTTTTCGTGCTTTTGAATGCGAAAAACACGTTTTCTGGTGTTTTCAGCACGCCACAGTGCGTTTGACATGCGGAAACTGCGATATCTTCGGTATCGTTGGGTTTCCAGCTGAGATATGCATTTTCAGTGATAATCTTCATGATTCTGCTGTTGCAAGTGTGCAGAATCACCGAAATCGCTGTTTTCGCGCTATTGAATGCGAAAAGCACGATTTCTGGTGTTTTCAGCACGCCACAGAGCGTTTGACATGCGGAAACTGCGATATCTTCGGTATCGTTGGGTTTCCAGCTGAGATATGCATTTTCAGTGATAATCTTCATGATTCTGCTGTTACAAGTGTGCAGAATTACCGAAATCGCATTTTTCGTGCTATTGAATGCGAAAAACACGTTTTTTGGTGTTTCAGCACGCCACAGAACGTTTGACATGCGGAAACTGCGATATCTTCGGTATCGTTGTCGTTTCCAGCTGAGATATGCATTTTCAGTGAGAATCTTCATGATTCTGCTGTTACAAGTGTGCAGAATCACCGAAATCAATGTTTTCGTGCTATTGAATGCGAAAAACACGTTTTTTGGTGTTTCAGCACGCCACAGAGCGTTTGACTTGCGGAAACTGCCATATCTTCGGTATCGTTGTTGTTTCCAGCTGAGATATGCATTTTCTACGATAATCTTCGAGTTTCTTCTGTGACAAGTGTGCAGAATCACCGAAATCGCAGTTTTCGTGCTATTGAATGCGAAAAACACGTATTCTGGTGTTTTCAGCACGCCACAGTGCGTTTGACATGCGGAAACTGCGATATCTTCGGTATCGTTGGGTTTCCAGCTGAGATATGCATTTTCAGTGATAATCTTCATGATTCTGCTGTTACAAGTGTGCAGAATCATCGAAATCGCTGCATTCGTGGTTTTGAATGCGAAAAACACGTTTTCTGGTGTTTTCAGCACTCCACAGTGCGTTTGATATGCGGAAACTGCGATATCTTCGGTATCGCTGTTGTTTCCAGCTGAGATATGCATTTTCAGTGATAATCTTCATGATTCTGCTGTTACAAATGTGCAGAATCACCGAAATCGCTGTTTTCGTGCTTTTGAATGCGAAAAACACTTTTTCTGGTGTTTTCAGCACACCACAGAGCGTTTGACATGCGAAAACTGCGATATCTTCAGTATCGTTGTCGTTTCCAGCTGAGATATGCATTTTCAGTAATAATCTTCATGATTCTGCTGTTACAAGTGTGCAGAATCACCGACATCGCTGTTTTCGTGCTGTTGAATGCGAAAAACACGTTTTTTGGTGTTTCAGCACGCCACAGAGCGTTTGACTTGCGGAAACTGCCATATCTTCGGTATTGTTGTTGTTTCCAGCTGAGATATGCATTTTCTACGATAATCTTCGAGTTTCTTCTGTGACAAGTGTACAGAATCACCGAAATCGCTGTTTTCGTGCTATTGAATGCGAAAAACACGGATTCTGGTGTTTTCAGCACGCCACAGAGCGTTTGACATGCGGAAACTGCGATATCTTCGGTATCGTTGGGTTTCCAGCTGAGATATGCATTTTCAGTGATGATCTTCATGATTCTGCTGTTACAAGTGTGCAGAATCATCGAAATCGCTGCATTCGTGGTTTTGAATGCGAAAAACACGTTTTCTGGTGTTTTCAGCACTCCACAGTGCGTTTGATATGCGGAAACTGCGATATCTTCGGTATCGTTGTTGTTTCCAGCTGAGATATGCATTTTCAGTGATAATCTTCATGATTCTGCTGTTACAAATGTGCAGAATCACCGAAATCGCTGTTTTCGTGCTTTTGAATGCGAAAAACACGTTTTTTGGTGTTTCAGCACGCCACAGAGCGTTTGACTTGCGGAAACTGCCATATCTTCGGTATTGTTGTTGTTTCCAGCTGAGATATGCATTTTCTACGATAATCTTCGAGTTTCTTCTGTGACAAGTGTGCAGAATCACCGAAATCGCTGTTTTCGTGCTATTGAATGCGAAAAACACTTTTTCTGGTGTTTTCAGCACGCCACAGAGCGTTTGACATGCGAAAACTGCGATATCTTCGGTATCGTTGTCGTTTCCAGCTGAGATATGCATTTTCAGTGATAATCTTCATGATTCTGCTGTTACAAGTGTGCAGAATCACCGAAATCGCTGTTTTCGTGCTTTTGACTGCGAAAAACACGTTTTCTGGTGTTTTCAGCACTCCACAGTGCGTTTGATATGCGGAAACTGCCATATCTTCGGTATCGTTGTTGTTTCCAGCTGAGATATGCATTTTCAGTGATAATCTTCACGATTCTGCTGTTACAAGTGTGCAGAAACACCGAAATCGCTGTTTTCGTGCTTTTGAATGCGAAAAACACGTTTTCTGGTGTTTTCAGCACGCCACAGTGCGTTTGACATGCGGAAACTGCGATACCTTCGGTATCGTTGTTGTTTCCAGCTGAGATATGCATTTTCAGTGATAATCTTCATGATTCTGCCGTTACAAGTGTGCAGAATCATCGAAATCGCTGTTTTCGTGCTATTGAATGCGAAAAACACGTTTTCTGGTGTTTTCAGCACGCCACAGAGCGTTTGACATGCGGAAACTGCGATATCTTCGGTATCGTTGTCGTTTCCAGCTGAGATATGCATTTTCAGTGAGAATCTTCATGATTCTGCTGTTACAAGTGTGCAGAATCTCCGAAATCGCTGCATTCGTGCTTTTGAATGCGAAAAACACGTTTTCTGGTGTTTTCAGCACTCCACAGTGCGTTTGACATGCGGAAACTGCGATATCATCGGTATCGTTGTTGTTTCCAGCTAAGATATGCATTTTCAGTGATAATCTTCATGATTCCGCTGTTACAAATGTGCAGAATCACCGAAATCGCTGTTTTCGTGCTTTTGAATGCGAAAAACACTTTTTCTGGTGTTTTCAGCACGCCACAGAGCGTTTGACATGCGAAAACTGCAATATCTTCGGTATCGTTGTCGTTTCCAGCTGAGATATGCATTTTCAGTGAGAATCTTCATGATTCTGCTGTTACAAGTGTGCAGAATCACCGAAATCAATGTTTTCGTGCTATTGAATGCGAAAAACACGTTTTTTGGTGTTTCAGCACGCCACAGAGCGTTTGACTTGCGGAAACTGCCATATCTTCGGTATCGTTGTTGTTTCCAGCTGAGATATGCATTTTCTACGATAATCTTCGAGTTTCTTCTGTTACAAGTGTGCAGAAACACCGAAATCGCTGTTTTCGTGCTTTTGAATGCGAAAAACACGTTTTCTGGTGTTTTCAGCACGCCACAGAGCGTTTGACAAGCGGAAACTGCGATATCTTCGGTATCGTTGTTGTTTCCAGCTGAGATATGCATTTTCAGTAATAATCTTCATGATTCTGCTGTTACAAGTGTGCAGAATCACCGACATCGCTGTTTTCGTGCTATTGAATGCGAAAAACACGTTTTTTGGTGTTTCAGCACGCCACAGAGCGTTTGACTTGCGGAAACTGCCATATCTTCGGTATTGTTGTTGTTTCCAGCTGAGATATGCATTTTCTACGATAATCTTCGAGTTTCTTCTGTGACAAGTGTGCAGAATCACCGAAATCGCTGTTTTCGTGCTATTGAATGCGAAAAACACGTATTCTGGTGTTTTCAGCACGCCACAGAGCGTTTGACATGCGGAAACTGCGATATCTTCGGTATCGTTGGGTTTCCAGCTGAGATATGCATTGTCAGTGATAATCTTCATGATTCTGCTGTTACAAGTGTGCAGAATCATCGAAATCGCTGCATTCGTGGTTTTGAATGCGAAAAACACGTTTTCTGGTGTTTTCAGCACTCCACAGTGCGTTTGATATGCGGAAACTGCGATATCTTCGGTATCGTTGTTGTTTCCAGCTGAGATATGCATTTTCAGTGATAATCTTCATGATTCTGCTGTTACAAATGTGCAGAATCACCGAAATCGCTGTTTTCGTGCTTTTGAATGCGAAAAACACTTTTTCTGGTGTTTTCAGCACGCCACAGAGCGTTTGACATGCGAAAACTGCGATATCTTCGGTATCGTTGTCGTTTCCAGCTGAGATATGCATTTTCAGTGATAATCTTCATGATTCTGCCGTTACAAGTGTGCAGAATCACCGAAATCGCTGTTTTCGTGCTTTTGACTGCGAAAAACACGTTTTCTGGTGTTTTCAGCACTCCACAGTGCGTTTGATATGCGGAAACTGCCATATCTTCGGTATCGTTGTTGTTTCCAGCTGAGATATGCATTTTCAGTGATAATCTTCACGATTCTGCTGTTACAAGTGTGCAGAAACACCGAAATCGCGGTTTTCGTGCTTTTGAATGCGAAAAACACGTTTTCTGGTGTTTTCAGCACGCCACAGTGCGTTTGACATGCGGAAACTGCGATACCTTTGGTATCGTTGTTGTTTCCAGCTGAGATATGCATTTTCAGTGATAATCTTCATGATTCTGCCGTTACAAGTGTGCAGAATCACCGAAATCGCTGTTTTCGTGCTTTTGAATGCGAAAAACACTTTTTCTGGTGTTTTCAGCACGCCACAGAGCGTTTGACATGCGAAAACTGCAATATCTTCGGTATCGTTGTCGTTTCCAGCTGAGATATGCATTTTCAGTGAGAATCTTCATGATTCTGCTGTTACAAGTGTGCAGAATCACCGAAATCAATGTTTTCGTGCTATTGAATGCGAAAAACACGTTTTTTGGTGTTTCAGCACGCCACAGAGCGTTTGACTTGCGGAAACTGCCATATCTTCGGTATCGTTGTTGTTTCCAGCTGAGATATGCATTTTCTACGATAATCTTCGAGTTTCTTCTGTTACAAGTGTGCAGAAACACCGAAATCGCTGTTTTCGTGCTTTTGAATGCGAAAAACACGTTTTCTGGTGTTTTCAGCACGCCACAGAGCGTTTGACAAGCGGAAACTGCGATATCTTCGGTATCGTTGTTGTTTCCAGCTGAGATATGCATTTTCAGTAATAATCTTCATGATTCTGCTGTTACAAGTGTGCAGAATCACCGACATCGCTGTTTTCGTGCTATTGAATGCGAAAAACACGTTTTTTGGTGTTTCAGCACGCCACAGAGCGTTTGACTTGCGGAAACTGCCATATCTTCGGTATTGTTGTTGTTTCCATCTGAGATATGCATTTTCTACGATAATCTTCGAGTTTCTTCTGTGACAAGTGTGCAGAATCACCGAAATCGCTGTTTTCGTGCTATTGAATGCGAAAAACACGTATTCTGGTGTTTTCAGCACGCCACAGAGCGTTTGACATGCGGAAACTGCGATATCTTCGGTATCGTTGGGTTTCCAGCTGAGATATGCATTGTCAGTGATAATCTTCATGATTCTGCTGTTACAAGTGTGCAGAATCATCGAAATCGCTGCATTCGTGGTTTTGAATGCGAAAAACACGTTTTCTGGTGTTTTCAGCACTCCACAGTGCGTTTGATATGCGGAAACTGCGATATCTTCGGTATCGTTGTTGTTTCCAGCTGAGATATGCATTTTCAGTGATAATCTTCATGATTCTGCTGTTACAAATGTGCAGAATCACCGAAATCGCTGTTTTCGTGCTTTTGAATGCGAAAAACACTTTTTCTGGTGTTTTCAGCACGCCACAGAGCGTTTGACATGCGAAAACTGCGATATCTTCGGTATCGTTGTCGTTTCCAGCTGAGATATGCATTTTCAGTGATAATCTTCATGATTCTGCCGTTACAAGTGTGCAGAATCACCGAAATCGCTGTTTTCGTGCTTTTGACTGCGAAAAACACGTTTTCTGGTGTTTTCAGCACTCCACAGTGCGTTTGATATGCGGAAACTGCCATATCTTCGGTATCGTTGTTGTTTCCAGCTGAGATATGCATTTTCAGTGATAATCTTCACGATTCTGCTGTTACAAGTGTGCAGAAACACCGAAATCGCGGTTTTCGTGCTTTTGAATGCGAAAAACACGTTTTCTGGTGTTTTCAGCACGCCACAGTGCGTTTGACATGCGGAAACTGCGATACCTTTGGTATCGTTGTTGTTTCCAGCTGAGATATGCATTTTCAGTGATAATCTTCATGATTCTGCCGTTACAAGTGTGCAGAATCACCGAAATCGCTGTTTTCGTGCTATTGAATGCGAAAAACACGTTTTCTGGTGTTTTCAGCACGCCACAGAGCGTTTGGCATGCGGAAACTGCGATATCTTCGGTATCGTTGTCGTTTCCAGCTGAGATATGCATTTTCAGTGAGAATCTTCATGATTCTGCTGTTACAAGTGTGCAGAATCACCGAAATCGCTGCATTCGTGCTTTTGAATGCGAAAAACACGTTTTCTGGTGTTTTCAGCACTCCACAGTGCGTTTGACATGCGGAAACTGCGATATCATCGGTATCGTTGTTGTTTCCAGCTGAGATATGCATTTTCAGTGATAATCTTCATGATTCCGCTGTTACAAATGTGCAGAATCACCGAAATCGCTGTTTTCGTGCTTTTGAATGCGAAAAACACTTTTTCTGGTGTTTTCAGCACGCCACAGAGCGTTTGACATGCGAAAACTGCGATATCTTCGGTATCGTTGTCGTTTCCAGCTGAGATATGCATTTTCAGTGAGAATCTTCATGATTCTGCTGTTACAAGTGTGCAGAATCACCGAAATCAATGTTTTCGTGCTATTGAATGCGAAAAACACGTTTTTTGGTGTTTCAGCACGCCACAGAGCGTTTGACTTGCGGAAACTGCCATATCTTCGGTATCGTTGTTGTTTCCAGCTGAGATATGCATTTTCTACGATAATCTTCGAGTTTCTTCTGTTACAAGTGTGCAGAAACACCGAAATCGCTGTTTTCGTGCTTTTCAATGCGAAAAACACGTTTTCTGGTGTTTTCAGCACGCCACAGAGCGTTTGACAAGCGGAAACTGCGATATCTTCGGTATCGTTGTTGTTTCCAGCTGAGATATGCATTTTCAGTAATAATCTTCATGATTCTGCTGTTACAAGTGTGCAGAATCACCGACATCGCTGTTTTCGTGCTATTGAATGCGAAAAACACGTTTTTTGGTGTTTCAGCACGCCACAGAGCGTTTGACTTGCGGAAACTGCCATATCTTCGGTATTGTTGTTGTTTCCAGCTGAGATATGCATTTTCTACGATAATCTTCGAGTTTCTTCTGTGACAAGTGTGCAGAATCACCGAAATCGCTGTTTTCGTGCTATTGAATGCGAAAAACACGTATTCTGGTGTTTTCAGCACGCCACAGAGCGTTTGACATGCGGAAACTGCGATATCTTCGGTATCGTTGGGTTTCCAGCTGAGATATGCATTTTCAGTGATAATCTTCATGATTCTGCTGTTACAAGTGTGCAGAATCATCGAAATCGCTGCATTCGTGGTTTTGAATGCGAAAAACACGTTTTCTGGTGTTTTCAGCACTCCACAGTGCGTTTGATATGCGGAAACTGCGATATCTTCGGTATCGTTGTTGTTTCCAGCTGAGATATGCATTTTCAGTGATAATCTTCATGATTCTGCTGTTACAAATGTGCAGAATCACCGAAATCGCTGTTTTCGTGCTTTTGAATGCGAAAAACACTTTTTCTGGTGTTTTCAGCACGCCACAGAGCGTTTGACATGCGAAAACTGCGATATCTTCGGTATCGTTGTCGTTTCCATCTGAGATATGCATTTTCAGTGATAATCTTCATGATTCTGCCGTTACAAGTGTGCAGAATCACCGAAATCGCTGTTTTCGTGCTTTTGACTGCTAAAAACACGTTTTCTGGTGTTTTCAGCACTCCACATTGCGTTTGATATGCGGAAACTGCCATATCTTCGGTATCGTTGTTGTTTCCAGCTGAGATATGCATTTTCAGTGATAATCTTCACGATTCTGCTGTTACAAGTGTGCAGAAACACCGAAATCGCTGTTTTCGTGCTTTTGAATGCGAAAAACACGTTTTCTGGTGTTTTCAGCACGCCACAGTGCGTTTGACATGCGGAAACTGCGATACCTTCGGTATCGATGTTGTTTCCAGCTGAGATATGCATTTTCAGTGATAATCTTCACGATTCTGCTGTTACAAGTGTGCAGAAACACCGAAATCGCTGTTTTCGTGCTTTTGAATGCGAAAAACACGTTTTCTGGTGTTTTCAGCACGCCACAGTGCGTTTGACATGCGGAAACTGCGATACCTTCGGTATCGTTGTTGTTTCCAGCTGAGATATGCATTTTCAGTGATAATCTTCATGATTCTGCCGTTACAAGTGTGCAGAATCACCGAAATCGCTGTTTTCGTGCTATTGAATGCGAAAAACACGTTTTCTGGTGTTTTCAGCACGCCACAGAGCGTTTGACATGCGGAAACTGCGATACCTTCGGTATCGTTGTTGTTTCCAGCTGAGATATGCATTTTCAGTGATAATCTTCATGATTCTGCCGTTACAAGTGTGCAGAATCACCGAAATCGCTGTTTTCGTGCTATTGAATGCGAAAAACACGTTTTCTGGTGTTTTCAGCACGCCACAGAGCGTTTGACATGCGGAAACTGCGATATCTTCGGTATCGTTGGGTTTCCAGCTGAGATATGCAGTTTCAGTGATAATCTTCATGATTCTGCTATTACAAGTGTGCAGAATCACCGAAATCGCTGTTTTCGTGCTATTGAATGCGAAAAACACGTTTTTTGGTGTTTCAGCACGCCACAGAGCGTTTGACATGCGGAAACTGCGATATCTACGGTATCGTTGGGTTTCCAGCTGAGATATGCATTTTTAGTGATAATCTTCATGATTCTGCTGTTACAAGTGTGCAGAATCACCGAAATCGCTGTTTTCGTGCTATTGAATGCGAAAAACACGTTTTCTGGTGTTTTCAGCACGCCACAGAGCGTTTGACATGCGGAAACTGCGATATCTTCGGTATCGTTGGGTTTCCAGCTGAGATATGCATTTTCAGTGATAATCTTCATGATTCTGCTGTTGCAAGTGTGCAGAATCACCGAAATCGCTGTTTTCGCGCTATTGAATGCGAAAAGCACGTTTTCTGGTGTTTTCAGCACACCACAGAGCGTTTGACATGCGGAAACTGCGATATCTTCGGTATCGTTGGGTTTCCAGCTGAGATATGCATTTTCAGTGATAATCTTCATGATTCTGCTGTTGCAAGTGTGCAGAATCACCGAAATCGCTGTTTTCGCGCTATTGAATGCGAAAAGCACGTTTTCTGGTGTTTTCAGCACACCACAGAGCGTTTGACATGCGGAAACTGCGATATCTTCGGTATCGTTGGGTTTCCAGCTGAGATATGCATTTTCAGTGATAATCTTCATGATTCTGCTGTTACAAGTGTGCAGAATTACCGAAATCGCTGTTTTCGTGCTATTGAATGCGAAAAACACGTTTTTTGGTGTTTCAGCACGCCACAGAGCGTTTGACTTGCGGAAACTGCCATATCTTCGGTATCGTTGTTGTTTCCAGCTGAGATATGCATTTTCTACGATAATCTTCGAGTTTCTTCTGTTACAAGTGTGCAGAAACACCGAAATCGCTGTTTTCGTGCTTTTGAATGCGAAAAACACGTTTTCTGGTGTTTTCAGCACGCCACAGAACGTTTGACATGCGGAAACTGCGATATCTTCGGTATCGTTGTTGTTTCCAGCTGAGATATGCATTTTCAGTAATAATCTTCATGATTCTGCTGTTACAAGTGTGCAGAATCACCGACATCGCTGTTTTCGTGCTATTGAATGCGAAAAACACTTTTTCTGGTGTTTTCAGCACGCCACAGAGCGTTTGACATGCGAAAACTGCGATATCTTCGGTATCGTTGTCGTTTCCAGCTGAGATATGCATTTTCAGTGAGAATCTTCATGATTCTGCTGTTACAAGTGTGCAGAATCACCGAAATCGCTGCATTCGTGCTTTTGAATGCGAATAACACGTTTTCTGGTGTTTTCAGCACTCCACAGTGCGTTTGATATGCGGAAACTGCGATATCATCGGTATCGTTGTTGTTTCCAGCTGAGATATGCATTTTCAGTGATAATCTTCATGATTCCGCTGTTACAAATGTGCGGAATCACCGAAATCGCTGTTTTCGTGCTTTTGAATGCGAAAAACACTTTTTCTGGTGTTTTCAGCACGCCACAGAGCGTTTGACATGCGAAAACTGCGATATAATCGGTATCGTTGTCGTTTCCAGCTGAGATATGCATTTTCAGTGAGAATCTTCATGATTCTGCTGTTACAAGTGTGCAGAATCACCGAAATCAATGTTTTCGTGCTATTGAATGCGAAAAACACGTTTTTTGGTATTTCAGCACGCCACAGAGCGTTTGACTTGCGGAAACTGCCATATCTTCGGTATCGTTGTTGTTTCCAGCTGAGATATGCATTTTCTACGATAATCTTCGAGTTTCTTCTGTTACAAGTGTGCAGAAACACCGAAATCGCTGTTTTCGTGCTTTTGAATGCGAAAAACACGTTTTCTGGTGTTTTCAGCACGCCACAGAGCGTTTGACAAGCGGAAACTGCGATATCTTCGGTATCGTTGGGTTTCCAGCTGAGATATGCATTTTCAGTGATAATCTTCATGATTCTGCTGTTACAAATGTGCAGAATCACCGAAATCGCTGTTTTCGTGCTTTTGAATGCGAAAAACACGTTTTCTGGTGTTTTCAGCACTCCACAGTGCGTTTGATATGCGGAAACTGCGATATCTTCGGTATCGTTGTTGTTTCCAGCTGAGATATGCATTTTCAGTGATAATCTTCATGATTATGCTGTTACAAATGTGCAGAATCACCGAAATCGCTGTTTTCGTGCTTTTGAATGCGAAAAACACTTTTTCTGGTGTTTTCAGCACGCCACAGAGCGTTTGACATGCGAAAACTGCGATATCTTCAGTATCGTTGTCGTTTCCAGCTGAGATATGCATTTTCAGTGAGAATCTTCATGATTCTGCTGTTACAAGTGTGCAGAATCACCGAAATCAATGTTTTCGTGCTATTGAATGCGAAAAACACGTTTTTTGGTGTTTCAGCACGCCACAGAGCGTTTGACTTGCGGAAACTGCCATATCTTCGGTATCGTTGTTGTTTCCAGCTGAGATATGCATTTTCTACGATAATCTTCGAGTTTCTTCTGTGACAAGTGTGCAGAATCACCGAAATCGCTGCATTCGTGGTTTTGAATGCGAAAAACACGTTTTCTGGTGTTTTCAGCACTCCACAGTGCGTTTGATATGCGGAAACTGCGATATCTTCGGTATCGTTGTTGTTTCCAGCTGAGATGTGCATTTGCTACGATAATCTTCGAGTTTCTTCTGTTACAAGTGTGCAGAATCACCGAAATCGCTGTTTTCGTGCTATTGAATGCGAAAAACACGTTTTCTGGGGTTTTCAGCACTCCACAGTGCGTTTGATATGCGGAAACTGCCATATCTTCGGTATCGTTGTTGTTTCCAGCTGAGATATGCATTTTCAGTGATAATCTTCACGATTCTGCTGTTACAAGTGTGCAGAAACACCGCAATCGCTGTTTTCGTGCTTTTGAATGCGAAAAACACGTTTTCTGGTGTTTTCAGCACGCCACAGTGCGTTTGACATGCGGAAAGTGCGATACCTTAGGTATCGTTGTTGTTTCCAGCTGAGATATGCATTTTCAGTGATAATCTTCATGATTCTGCCGTTACAAGTGTGCAGAATCACCGAAACCGCTGTTTTCGTGCTATTGAATGCGAAAAACACTTTTTCTGGTGTTTTCAGCACGTCACAGAGCGTTTGACATGCGGAAACTGCGATACCTTCGGTATCGTTGTTGTTTCCAGCTGAGATATGCAGTTTCAGTGATAATCTTCATGATTCTGCTGTTACAAGTGTGCAGAATCACCGAAATCGCTGTTTTCGTGCTATTGAATGCGAAAAACACGTTTTTTGGTGTTTCAGCACGCCACAGAGCGTTTGACATGCGGAAACTGCGATATCTACGGTATCGTTGGGTTTCCAGCTGAGATATGCATTTTCAGTGATAATCTTCATGATTCTGCTGTTACAAGTGTGCAGAATCACCGAAATCGCTGTTTTCGTGCTATTGAATGCGAAAAACACGTTTTCTGGTGTTTTCAGCACGCCACAGAGCGTTTGACATGCGGAAACTGCGATATCTTCGGTATCGTTGGGTTTCCAGCTGAGATATGCATTTTCAGTGATAATCTTCATGATTCTGCTGTTACAAGTGTGCAGAATTACCGAAATCGCAGTTTTCGTGCTATTGAATGCGAAAAACACGTTTTTTGGTGTTTCAGCACGCCACAGAGCGTTTGACTTGCGGAAACTGCCATATCTTCGGTATCGTTGTTGTTTCCAGCTGAGATATGCATTTTCTACGATAATCTTCGAGTTTCTTCTGTGACAAGTGTGCAGAATCACCGAAATCGCTGTTTTCGCGCTATTGAATGCGAAAAACACGTTTTCTGGTGTTTTCAGCACTCCACAGTGCGTTTGACATGCGGAAACTGCGATATGTTCGGTATCGTTGGGTTTCCAGCTGAGATATGCATTTTCAGTGATAATCTTCATGATTCTGCTGTTACAAGTGTGCAGAATCACCGAAATCAATGTTTTCGTGCTATTGAATGCGAAAAACACGTTTTTTGGTGTTTCAGCACGCCACAGAGCGTTTGACTTGCGGAAACTGCCATATCTTCGGTATCGTTGTTGTTTCCAGCTGAGATATGCATTTTCTACTATAATCTTCGAGTTTCTTCTGTTACAAGTGTGCAGAAACACCGAAATCGCTGTTTTCGTGCTTTTGAATGCGAAAAGCACGTTTTCTGGTGTTTTCAGCACGCCACAGAGCGTTTGACATGCGGAAACTGCGATATCTTCGGTATCGTTGGGTTTCCAGCTGAGATATGCATTTTCAGTGATAATCTTCATGATTCTGCTGTTACAAGTGTGCAGAATTACCGAAATCGCAGTTTTCGTGCTATTGAATGCGAAAAACACGTTTTTTGGTGTTTTCAGCACGCCACAGAACGTTTGACATGCGGAAACTGCGATATCTTCGGTATCGTTGTTATTTCCAGCTGAGATATGCATTTTCAGTAATAATCTTCATGATTCTGCTGTTACAAGTGTGCAGAATCACCGACATCGCTGTTTTCGTGCTATTGAATGCGAAAAACACGTTTTTTGGTGTTTCAGCACAACACAGAGCGTTTGACATGCGAAAACTGCGATATCTTCGGTATCGTTGTCGTTTCCAGCTGAGATATGCATTTTCAGTGATAATCTTCATGATTCTGCCGTTACAAGTGTGCAGAATCACCGAAATCGCTGTTTTCGTGCTTTTGACTGCGAAAAACACGTTTTCTGGTGTTTTCAGCACGCCACAAAGCGTTTGACATGCGGAAACTTCGAAATCTTCGGTATCGTTGTTGTTTCCAGCTGAGATATGCATTTTCAGTGATAATCTTCATGATTCTGCTGTTACAAATGTGCAGAAACACCGAAATCGCTGCATTCGTGGTTTTGAATGCGAAAAACACGTTTTCTGGTGTTTTCAGCACTCCACAGTGCGTTTGATATGCGGAAACTGCGATATCTTCGGTATCGTTGTTGTTTCCAGCTGAGATGTGCATTTGCTACGATAATCTTCGAGTTTCTTCTGTTACAAGTGTGCAGAATCACCGAAATCGCTGTTTTCGTGCTATTGAATGCGAAAAACACGTTTTCTGGGGTTTTCAGCACTCCACAGTGCGTTTGATATGCGGAAACTGCCATATCTTCGGTATCGTTGTTGTTTCCAGCTGAGATATGCATTTTCAGTGATAATCTTCACGATTCTGCTGTAACAAGTGTGCAGAAACACCGAAATCGCTGTTTTCGTGCTTTTGAATGCGAAAAACACGTTTTCTGGTGTTTTCAGCACGCCACAGTGCGTTTGACATGCGAAAACTGCGATATCTTCGGTATCGTTGTCGTTTCCAGCTGAGATATGCATTTTCAGTGATAATCTTCATGATTCTGCCGTTACAAGTGTGAAGAATCACCGAAATCGCTGTTTTCGTGCTTTTGACTGCGAAAAACACGTTTTCAGGTGTTTTCAGCACTCCACAGTGCGTTTGTTAAGCGGAAACTGCGATATCTTCGGTATCGTTGTTGTTTCCAGCTGAGATGTGCATTTGCTACGATAATCTTCGAGTTTCTTCTGTTACAAGTGTGCAGAATCACCGAAATCGCTGTTTTCGTGCTATTGAATGCGAAAAACACGTTTTCTGGGGTTTTCAGCACTCCACAGTGCGTTTGATATGCGGAAACTGCCATATCTTCGGTATCGTTGTTGTTTCCAGCTGAGATATGCATTTTCAGTGATAATCTTCATGATTCTGCTGTTACAAGTGTGCAGAATTACCGAAATCGCAGTTTTCGTGCTATTGAATGCGAAAAACACGTTTTTTGGTGTTTTCAGCACGCCACAGAACGTTTGACATGCGGAAACTGCGATATCTTCGGTATCGTTGTTGTTTCCAGCTGAGATATGCATTTTCAGTAATAATCTTCATGATTCTGCTGTTACAAGTGTGCAGAATCACCGACATCGCTGTTTTCGTGCTATTGAATGCGAAAAACACGTTTTTTGGTGTTTCAGCACAACACAGAGCGTTTGACTTGCGGAAACTGCCATATCTTCGGTATTGTTGTTGTTTCCAGCTGAGATATGCATTTTCTACGATAATCTTCGAGTTTCTTCTGTGACAAGTGTGCAGAATCACCGAAATCGCTGTTTTCGTGCTATTGAATGCGAAAAACACGTATTCTGGTGTTTTCAGCACGCCACAGAGCGTTTGACATGCGGAAACTGCGATATCTTCGGTATCGTTGGGTTTCCAGCTGAGGTATGCATTTTCAGTGATAATATTCATGATTCTGCTGTTACAAGTGTGCAGAATCATCGAAATCGCTGCATTCGTGGTTTTGAATGCGAAAAACACGTTTTCTGGTGTTTTCAGCACTCCACAGAGCGTTTGATATGCGGAAACTGCGATATCTTCGGTATCGTTGTCGTTTCCAGCTGAGATATGCATTTTCAGTGATAATCTTCATGATTCTGCCGTTACAAGTGTGAAGAATCACCGAAATCGCTGTTTTCGTGCTTTTGACTGCGAAAAACACGTTTTCAGGTGTTTTCAGCACTCCACAGTGCGTTTGTTAAGCGGAAACTGCGATATCTTCGGTATCGTTGTTGTTTCCAGCTGAGATGTGCATTTTCAGTGATAATCTTCATGATTCTGCCGTTACAAGTGTGCAGAATCACCGAAATCGCTGTTTTCGTGCTTTTGACTGCGAAAAACACGTTTTCTGGTGTTTTCAGCACTCCACAGTGCGTTAGTTAAGCGGAAACTGCGATATCTTCGGTATCGTTGTTGTTTCCAGCTGAGATGTGCATTTGCTACGATAATCTTCGAGTTTCTTCTGTGACAAGTGTGCAGAATCACCGAAATCGCTGTTTTCGTGCTATTGAATGCGAAAAACACGTTTTTTGGTGTTTCAGCACGCCACAGAGCGTTTGACATGCGGAAACTGCGATATCTACGGTATCGTTGGGTTTCCAGCTGAGATATGCATTTTCAGTGATAATCTTCATGATTCTGCTGTTACAAGTGTGCAGAATCACCGAAATCGCTGTTTTCGTGCTATTGAATGCGAAAAACACGTTTTCTGGTGTTTTCAGCACGCCACAGAGCGTTTGACATGCGGAAACTGCGATATCTTCGGTATCGTTGGGTTTCCAGCTGAGATATGCATTTTCAGTGATAATCTTCATGATTCTGCTGTTACAAGTGTGCAGAATTACCGAAATCGCAGTTTTCGTGCTATTGAATGCGAAAAACACGTTTTTTGGTGTTTCAGCACGCCACAGAGCGTTTGACTTGCGGAAACTGCCATATCTTCGGTATCGTTGTTGTTTCCAGCTGAGATATGCATTTTCTACGATAATCTTCGAGTTTCTTCTGTGACAAGTGTGCAGAATCACCGAAATCGCTGTTTTCGTGCTTTTGAATGCGAAAAGCACGTTTTCTGGTGTTTTCAGCACGCCACAGAGCGTTTGACATGCGGAAACTGCGATATCTTCGGTATCGTTGGGTTTCCAGCTGAGATATGCATTTTCAGTGATAATCTTCATGATTCTGCTGTTACAAGTGTGCAGAATTACCGAAATCGCAGTTTTCGTGCTATTGAATGCGAAAAACACGTTTTTTGGTGTTTTCAGCACGCCACAGAACGTTTGACATGCGGAAACTGCGATATCTTCGGTATCGTTGTTGTTTCCAGCTGAGATATGCATTTTCAGTAATAATCTTCATGATTCTGCTGTTACAAGTGTGCAGAATCACCGACATCGCTGTTTTCGTGCTATTGAATGCGAAAAACACGTTTTTTGGTGTTTCAGCACAACACAGAGCGTTTGACTTGCGGAAACTGCCATATCTTCGGTATTGTTGTTGTTTCCAGCTGAGATATGCATTTTCTACGATAATCTTCGAGTTTCTTCTGTGACAAGTGTGCAGAATCACCGAAATCGCTGTTTTCGTGCTATTGAATGCGAAAAACACGTATTCTGGTGTTTTCAGCACGCCACAGAGCGTTTGACATGCGGAAACTGCGATATCTTCGGTATCGTTGGGTTTCCAGCTGAGGTATGCATTTTCAGTGATAATATTCATGATTCTGCTGTTACAAGTGTGCAGAATCATCGAAATCGCTGCATTCGTGGTTTTGAATGCGAAAAACACGTTTTCTGGTGTTTTCAGCACTCCACAGAGCGTTTGATATGCGGAAACTGCGATATCTTCGGTATCGTTGTTGTTTCCAGCTGAGATATGCATTTTCAGTGATAATCTTCATGATTCTGCTGTTACAAATGTGCAGAATCACCGAAATCGCTGTTTTCGTGCTTTTGAATGCGAAAAACACGTTTTCTGGTGTTTTCAGCACTCCACAGAGCGTTTGATATGCGGAAACTGCGATATCTTCGGTATCGTTGTTGTTTCCAGCTGAGATATGCATTTTCAGTGATAATCTTCATGATTCTGCTGTTACAAATGTGCAGAATCACCGAAATCGCTGTTTTCGTGCTTTTGAATGCGAAAAACACTTTTTCTGGTGTTTTCAGCACGCCACAGAGCGTTTGACATGCGAAAACTGCGATATCTTCGGTATCGTTGTCGTTTCCAGCTGAGATATGCATTTTCAGTGATAATCTTCATGATTCTGCCGTTACAAGTGTGCAGAATCACCGAAATCGCTGTTTTCGTGCTATTGAATGCGAAAAACACGTTTTCTGGGGTTTTCAGCACTCCACAGTGCGTTTGATATGCGGAAACTGCCATATCTTCGGTATCGTTGTTGTTTCCAGCTGAGATATGCATTTTCTACGATAATCTTCGAGTTTCTTCTGTTACAAGTGTGCAGAAACACCGAAATCGCTGTTTTCGTGCTTTTGAATGCGAAAAGCACGTTTTCTGGTGTTTTCAGCACGCCACAGAGCGTTTGACATGCGGAAACTGCGATATCTTCGGTATCGTTGGGTTTCCAGCTGAGATATGCATTTTCAGTGATAATCTTCATGATTCTGCTGTTACAAGTGTGCAGAATTACCGAAATCGCAGTTTTCGTGCTATTGAATGCGAAAAACACGTTTTTTAGTGTTTTCAGCACGCCACAGAACGTTTGACATGCGGAAACTGCGATATCTTCGGTATCGTTGTTGTTTCCAGCTGAGATATGCATTTTCAGTAATAATCTTCATGATTCTGCTGTTACAAGTGTGCAGAATCACCGACATCGCTGTTTTCGTGCTATTGAATGCGAAAAACACGTTTTTTGGTGTTTCAGCACAACACAGAGCGTTTGACTTGCGGAAACTGCCATATCTTCGGTATTGTTGTTGTTTCCAGCTGAGATATGCATTTTCTACGATAATCTTCGAGTTTCTTCTGTGACAAGTGTGCAGAATCACCGAAATCGCTGTTTTCGTGCTATTGAATGCGAAAAACACGTATTCTGGTGTTTTCAGCACGCCACAGAGCGTTTGACATGCGGAAACTGCGATATCTTCGGTATCGTTGGGTTTCCAGCTGAGGTATGCATTTTCAGTGATAATATTCATGATTCTGCTGTTACAAGTGTGCAGAATCATCGAAATCGCTGCATTCGTTGTTTTGAATGCGAAAAACACGTTTTCTGGTGTTTTCAGCACTCCACAGAGCGTTTGATATGCGGAAACTGCGATATCTTCGGTATCGTTGTTGTTTCCAGCTGAGATATGCATTTTCAGTGATAATCTTCATGATTCTGCTGTTACAAATGTGCAGAATCACCGAAATCGCTGTTTTCGTGCTTTTGAATGCGAAAAACACGTTTTCTGGTGTTTTCAGCACTCCACAGAGCGTTTGATATGCGGAAACTGCGATATCTTCGGTATCGTTGTTGTTTCCAGCTGAGATATGCATTTTCAGTGATAATCTTCATGATTCTGCTGTTACAAATGTGCAGAATCACCGAAATCGCTGTTTTCGTGCTTTTGAATGCGAAAAACACTTTTTCTGGTGTTTTCAGCACGCCACAGAGCGTTTGACATGCGAAAACTGCGATATCTTCGGTATCGTTGTCGTTTCCAGCTGAGATATGCATTTTCAGTGATAATCTTCATGATTCTGCCGTTACAAGTGTGCAGAATCACCGAAATCGCTGTTTTCGTGCTATTGAATGCGAAAAACACGTTTTCTGGGGTTTTCAGCACTCCACAGTGCGTTTGATATGCGGAAACTGCCATATCTTCGGTATCGTTGTTGTTTCCAGCTGAGATATGCATTTTCAGTGATAATCTTCACGATTCTGCTGTCACAAGTGTGCAGAAACACCGAAATCGCTGTTTTCGTGCTTTTGAATGCGAAAAACACGTTTTTTGGTGTTTTCAGCACGCCACAGAACGTTTGACATGCGGAAACTGCGATATCTTCGGTATCGTTGTTGTTTCCAGCTGAGATATGCATTTTCAGTAATAATCTTCATGATTCTGCTGTTACAAGTGTGCAGAATCACCGACATCGCTGTTTTCGTGCTATTGAATGCGAAAAACACGTTTTTTGGTGTTTCAGCACAACACAGAGCGTTTGACTTGCGGAAACTGCCATATCTTCGGTATTGTTGTTGTTTCCAGCTGAGATATGCATTTTCTACGATAATCTTCGAGTTTCTTCTGTGACAAGTGTGCAGAATCACCGAAATCGCTGTTTTCGTGCTATTGAATGCGAAAAACACGTATTCTGGTGTTTTCAGCACGCCACAGAGCGTTTGACATGCGGAAACTGCGATATCTTCGGTATCGTTGGGTTTCCAGCTGAGGTATGCATTTTCAGTGATAATATTCATGATTCTGCTGTTACAAGTGTGCAGAATCATCGAAATCGCTGCATTCGTGGTTTTGAATGCGAAAAACACGTTTTCTGGTGTTTTCAGCACTCCACAGAGCGTTTGATATGCGGAAACTGCGATATCTTCGGTATCGTTGTCGTTTCCAGCTGAGATATGCATTTTCAGTGATAATCTTCATGATTCTGCCGTTACAAGTGTGAAGAATCACCGAAATCGCTGTTTTCGTGCTTTTGACTGCGAAAAACACGTTTTCAGGTGTTTTCAGCACTCCACAGTGCGTTTGTTAAGCGGAAACTGCGATATCTTCGGTATCGTTGTTGTTTCCAGCTGAGATGTGCATTTGCTACGATAATCTTCGAGTTTCTTCTGTTACAAGTGCGCAGAATCACCGAAATCGCTGTTTTCGTGCTATTGAATGCGAAAAACACGTTTTCTGGGGTTTTCAGCACTCCACAGTGCGTTTGATATGCGGAAACTGCCATATCTTCGGTATCGTTGTTGTTTCCAGCTGAGATATGCATTTTCAGTGATAATCTTCACGATTCTGCTGTTACAAGTGTGCAGAAACACCGAAATCGCTGTTTTCGTGCTTTTGAATGCGAAAAACACGTTTTCTGGTGTTTTCAGCACGCCACAGTGCGTTTGACATGCGGAAAGTGCGATACCTTAGGTATCGTTGTTGTTTCCAGCTGAGATGTGCATTTGCTACGATAATCTTCGAGTTTCTTCTGTTACAAGTGTGCAGAATCACCGAAATCGCTGTTTTCGTGCTATTGAATGCGAAAAACACGTTTTCTGGGGTTTTCAGCACTCCACAGTGCGTTTGATATGCGGAAACTGCCATATCTGCGGTATCGTTGTTGTTTCCAGCTGAGATATGCATTTTCAGTGATAATCTTCATGATTCTGCCGTTACAAGTGTGCAGAATCACCGAAATCGCAGTTTTCGTGCTATTGAATGCGAAAAACACTTTTTCTGGTGTTTTCAGCACGCCACAGAGCGTTTGACATGCGGAAACTGCTATACCTTCGGTATCGTTGTTGTTTCCAGCTGAGATATGCATTTTCAGTGATAATCTTCATGATTCTGCGTTACAAGTGTGCAGAATCACCGAAATCGCTGTTTTCGTGCTATTGAATGCGAAAAACACGTTTTCTGGTGTTTTCAGCACGCCACAGAGCGTTTGACATGCGGAAACTGCGATATCTGCCGTATCATGGTTGTTTCCAGCTGAGATATGCATTTTCAGTGATAATCTTCATGATTCTGCTGTTACAAGTGTGCAGAATCACCGAAATCGCTGTTTTCGTGCTATTGAATGCGAAAAACACTTTTTCTGGTTTTTTCAGCACGCCACAGAGCGTTTGACATGCGGAAACTGCGATATCTTCGGTATCGTTGTTGTTTCCAGCTGAGATATGCATTTTCAGTGATAATCTTCATGATTCTGCTGTTGCAAGTGTGCAGAATCACCGAAATCGCTGTTTTCGTGCTATTGAATGCGAAAAACACTTTTTCTGGTTTTTTCAGCACGCCACAGAGCGTTTGACATGCGGAAACTGCGATATCTTCGGTATCGTTGTTGTTTCCAGCTGAGATATGCATTTTCAGTGATAATCTTCATGATTCTGCTGTTGCAAGTGTGCAGAATCACCGAAATCGCTGTTTTCGTGCTTTTGAATGCGAAAAACACGTTTTCTGGTGTTTTCAGCACGCCACAGAGCGTTTGACATGCGGAAACTGCGAAATCTTCGGTATCGTTGTTGTTTCCAGCTGAGATATGCATTTTCAGTGATAATCTTCATGATTCTGCTGTTACAAATGTGCAGAAACACCGAAATCGCTGTTTTCGTGCTTTTGAATGCGAGAAACACGTTTTCTGGTGTTTTCAGCACGCCACAGAACGTTTGACATGCGGAAACTGCGATATCTTCGGTATCGTTGTTGTTTCCAGCTGAGATATGCATTTTCAGTGATAATCTTCATGGTTCTGCTGTTACAAGTGTGCAGAATCACCGAAATCGCTGTTTTCGTGCTATTGAATGCGAAAAACACTTTTTCTGGTTTTTTCAGCACGCCGCAGAGCGTTTGACATGCGGAAACTGCGATATCTTCGGTATCGTTGTTGTTTCCAGCTGAGATATGCATTTTCAGTGATAATCTTCATGATTCTGCTGTTGCAAGTGTGCAGAATCACCGAAATCGCTGTTTTCGTGCTATTGAATGCGAAAAACACTTTTTCTGGTTTTTTCAGCACGCCACAGAGCGTTTGACATGCGGAAACTGCGATATCTTCGGTATGGTTGTTGTTTCCAGCTGAGATATGCATTTTCTACGATAATCTTCGAGTTTCTTCTGTTACAAGTGTGCAGAAACACCGAAATCGCTGTTTTCGTGCTTTTGAATGCGAAAAGCACGTTTTCTGGTGTTTTCAGCACGCCACAGAGCGTTTGACATGCGGAAACTGCGATATCTTCGGTATCGTTGGGTTTCCAGCTGAGATATGCATTTTCAGTGATAATCTTCATGATTCTGCTGTTACAAGTGTGCAGAATTACCGAAATCGCAGTTTTCGTGCTATTGAATGCGAAAAACACGTTTTTTGGTGTTTTCAGCACGCCACAGAACGTTTGACATGCGGAAACTGCGATATCTTCGGTATCGTTGTTGTTTCCAGCTGAGATATGCATTTTCAGTAATAATCTTCATGATTCTGCTGTTACAAGTGTGCAGAATCACCGACATCGCTGTTTTCGTGCTATTGAATGCGAAAAACACGTTTTTTGGTGTTTCAGCACAACACAGAGCGTTTGACTTGCGGAAACTGCCATATCTTCGGTATTGTTGTTGTTTCCAGCTGAGATATGCATTTTCTACGATAATCTTCGAGTTTCTTCTGTGACAAGTGTGCAGAATCACCGAAATCGCTGTTTTCGTGCTATTGAATGCGAAAAACACGTATTCTGGTGTTTTCAGCACGCCACAGAGCGTTTGACATGCGGAAACTGCGATATCTTCGGTATCGTTGGGTTTCCAGCTGAGGTATGCATTTTCAGTGATAATATTCATGATTCTGCTGTTACAAGTGTGCAGAATCATCGAAATCGCTGCATTCGTGGTTTTGAATGCGAAAAACACGTTTTCTGGTGTTTTCAGCACTCCACAGAGCGTTTGATATGCGGAAACTGCGATATCTTCGGTATCGTTGTTGTTTCCAGCTGAGATATGCATTTTCAGTGATAATCTTCATGATTCTGCTGTTACAAATGTGCAGAATCACCGAAATCGCTGTTTTCGTGCTTTTGAATGCGAAAAACACGTTTTCTGGTGTTTTCAGCACTCCACAGAGCGTTTGATATGCGGAAACTGCGATATCTTCGGTATCGTTGTTGTTTCCAGCTGAGATATGCATTTTCAGTGATAATCTTCATGATTCTGCTGTTACAAATGTGCAGAATCACCGAAATCGCTGTTTTCGTGCTTTTGAATGCGAAAAACACTTTTTCTGGTGTTTTCAGCACGCCACAGAGCGTTTGACATGCGAAAACTGCGATATCTTCGGTATCGTTGTCGTTTCCAGCTGAGATATGCATTTTCAGTGATAATCTTCATGATTCTGCCGTTACAAGTGTGCAGAATCACCGAAATCGCTGTTTTCGTGCTTTTGACTGCGAAAAACACGTTTTCTGGTGTTTTCAGCACGCCACAAAGCGTTTGACATGCGGAAACTTCGAAATCTTCGGTATCGGTGTTGTTTCCAGCTGAGATATGCATTTTCAGTGATAATCTTCATGATTCTGCTGTTACAAATGTGCAGAAACACCAAAATCGCTGCATTCGTGGTTTTGAATGCGAAAAACACGTTTTCTGGTGTTTTCAGCACTCCACAGTGCGTTTGATATGCGGAAACTGCGATATCTTCGGTATCGTTGTTGTTTCCAGCTGAGATGTGCATTTGCTACGATAATCTTCGAGTTTCTTCTGTTACAAGTGTGCAGAATCACCGAAATCGCTGTTTTCGTGCTATTGAATGCGAAAAACACGTTTTCTGGGGTTTTCAGCACTCCACAGTGCGTTTGATATGCGGAAACTGCCATATCTTCGGTATCGTTGTTGTTTCCAGCTGAGATATGCATTTTCAGTGATAATCTTCATGATTCTGCTGTTACAAGTGTGCAGAATTACCGAAATCGCAGTTTTCGTGCTATTGAATGCGAAAAACACGTTTTTTGGTGTTTTCAGCACGCCACAGAACGTTTGACATGCGGAAACTGCGATATCTTCGGTATCGTTGTTGTTTCCAGCTGAGATATGCATTTTCAGTAATAATCTTCGTGATTCTGCTGTTACAAGTGTGCAGAATCACCGACATCGCTGTTTTCGTGCTATTGAATGCGAAAAACACGTTTTTTGGTGTTTCAGCACAACACAGAGCGTTTGACTTGCGGAAACTGCCATATCTTCGGTATTGTTGTTGTTTCCAGCTGAGATATGCATTTTCTACGATAATCTTCGAGTTTCTTCTGTGACAAGTGTGCAGAATCACCGAAATCGCTGTTTTCGTGCTATTGAATGCGAAAAACACGTATTCTGGTGTTTTCAGCACGCCACAGAGCGTTTGACATGCGGAAACTGCGATATCTTCGGTATCGTTGGGTTTCCAGCTGAGGTATGCATTTTCAGTGATAATATTCATGATTCTGCTGTTACAAGTGTGCAGAATCATCGAAATCGCTGCATTCGTGGTTTTGAATGCGAAAAACACGTTTTCTGGTGTTTTCAGCACTCCACAGAGCGTTTGATATGCGGAAACTGCGATATCTTCGGTATCGTTGTCGTTTCCAGCTGAGATATGCATTTTCAGTGATAATCTTCATGATTCTGCCGTTACAAGTGTGAAGAATCACCGAAATCGCTGTTTTCGTGCTTTTGACTGCGAAAAACACGTTTTCAGGTGTTGTCAGCACTCCACAGTGCGTTTGTTAAGCGGAAACTGCGATATCTTCGGTATCGTTGTTGTTTCCAGCTGAGATGTGCATTTGCTACGATAATCTTCGAGTTTCTTCTGTTACAAGTGCGCAGAATCACCGAAATCGCTGTTTTCGTGCTATTGAATGCGAAAAACACGTTTTCTGGGGTTTTCAGCACTCCACAGTGCGTTTGATATGCGGAAACTGCCATATCTTCGGTATCGTTGTTGTTTCCAGCTGAGATATGCATTTTCAGTGATAATCTTCACGATTCTGCTGTTACAAGTGTGCAGAAACACCGAAATCGCTGTTTTCGTGCTTTTGAATGCGAAAAACACGTTTTCTGGTGTTTTCAGCACGCCACAGTGCGTTTGACATGCGGAAAGTGCGATACCTTAGGTATCGTTGTTGTTTCCAGCTGAGATGTGCATTTGCTACGATAATCTTCGAGTTTCTTCTGTTACAAGTGTGCAGAATCACCGAAATCGCTGTTTTCGTGCTATTGAATGCGAAAAACACGTTTTCTGGGGTTTTCAGCACTCCACAGTGCGTTTGATATGCGGAAACTGCCATATCTTCGGTATCGTTGTTGTTTCCAGCTGAGATATGCATTTTCAGTGATAATCTTCATGATTCTGCCGTTACAAGTGTGCAGAATCACCGAAATCGCAGTTTTCGTGCTATTGAATGCGAAAAACACTTTTTCTGGTGTTTTCAGCACGCCACAGAGCGTTTGACATGCGGAAACTGCTATACCTTCGGTATCGTTGTTGTTTCCAGCTGAGATATGCATTTTCAGTGATAATCTTCATGATTCTGCGTTACAAGTGTGCAGAAACACCGAAATCGCTGTTTTCGTGCTATTGAATGCGAAAAACACGTTTTCTGGTGTTTTCAGCACGCCACAGAGCGTTTGACATGCGGAAACTGCGATATCTGCCGTATCATGGTTGTTTCCAGCTGAGATATGCATTTTCAGTGATAATCTTCATGATTCTGCTGTTACAAATGTGCAGAAACACCGAAATCGCTGTTTTCGTGCTTTTGAATGCGAAAAACACGTTTTCTGGTGTTTTCAGCACGCCACAGAACGTTTGACATGCGGAAACTGCGATATCTTCGGTATCGTTGTTGTTTCCAGCTGAGATATGCATTTTCAGTGATAATCTTCATGGTTCTGCTGTTACAAGTGTGCAGAATCACCGAAATCGCTGTTTTCGTGCTATTGAATGCGAAAAACACTTTTTCTGGTTTTTTCAGCACGCCACAGAGCGTTTGACATGCGGAAACTGCGATATCTTCGGTATCGTTGTTGTTTCCAGCTGAGATATGCATTTTCAGTGATAATCTTCATGATTCTGCTGTTGCAAGTGTGCAGAATCACCGAAATCGCTGTTTTCGTGCTATTGAATGCGAAAAACACTTTTTCTGGTTTTTTCAGCACGCCACAGAGCGTTTGACATGCGGAAACTGCGATATCTTCGGTATCGTTGTTGTTTCCAGCTGAGATATGCATTTTCAGTGATAATCTTCATGATTCTGCTGTTGCAAGTGTGCAGAATCACCGAAATCGCTGTTTTCGTGCTTTTGAATGCGAAAAACACGTTTTCTGGTGTTTTCAGCACGCCACTGAGCGTTTGACATGCGGAAACTGCGAAATCTTCGGTATCGTTGTTGTTTCCAGCTGAGATATGCATTTTCAGTGATAATCTTCATGATTCTGCTGTTACAAATGTGCAGAAACACCGAAATCGCTGTTTTCGTGCTTTTGAATGCGAAAAACACGTTTTTTTGTGTTTCAGCACGCCACCGAGCGTTTGACTTGCGGAAACTGCCATATCTTCGGTATTGTTGTTGTTTCCAGCTGAGATATGCATTTTCAGTGATAATCTTCATGATTCTGCTGTTACAAGTGTGCAGAATCATCGAAATCGCTGCATTCGTGGTTTTGAATGCGAAAAACACGTTTTCTGGTGTTTTCAGCACTCCACAGTGCGTTTGATATGCGGAAACTGCGATATCTTCGGTATCGTTGTTGTTTCCAGCTGAGATATGCATTTTCAGTGATAATCTTCATGATTCTGCTGTTACAAATGTGCAGAATCACCGAAATCGCTGTTTTCGTGCTTTTGAATGCGCAAAACACTTTTTCTGGTGTTTTCAGCACGCCACAGGGCGTTTGACATGCGAAAACTGCGATATCTTCGGTATCGTTGTCGTTTCCAGCTGAGATATGCATTTTCAGTGATAATCTTCATGATTCTGCCGTTACAAGTGTGCAGAATCACCGAAATCGCTGTTTTCGTGCTTTTGACTGCGAAAAACACGTTTTCAGGGGTTTTCAGCACTCCACAGAACGTTTGACATGCGGAAACTGCGATATCTTCGGTATCGTTGTTGTTTCCAGCTGAGATATGCATTTTCAGTGATAATCTTCACGATTCTGCTGTTACAAGTGTGCAGAAACACCGAAATCGCTGTTTTCGTGCTTTTGAATGCGAAAAATACGTTTTCTGGTGTTTTCAGCACGCCACAGTGCGTTTGACATGCGGAAACTGCGATACCTTCGGTATCGTTGTTGTTTCCAGCTGAGATATGCATTTTCAGTGATAATCTTCACGATTCTGCTGTTACAAGTGTGCAGAAACACCGAAATCGCTGTTTTCGTGCTTTTGAATGCGAAAAACACGTTTTCTGGTGTTTTCAGCACGCCACAGTGCGTTTGACATGCGGAAACTGCGATATCTTCGGTATCGTTGTTGTTTCCAGCTGAGATATGCATTTTCAGTGATAATCTTCACGATTCTGCTGTTACAAGTGTGCAGAAACACCGAAATCGCTGTTTTCGTGCTTTTGAATGCGAAAAATACGTTTTCTGGTGTTTTCAGCACGCCACAGTGCGTTTGACATGCGGAAACTGCGATACCTTCGGTATCGTTGTTGTTTCCAGCTGAGATATGCATTTTCAGTGATAATCTTCACGATTCTGCTGTTACAAGTGTGCAGAAACACCGAAATCGCTGTTTTCGTGCTTTTGAATGCGAAAAACACGTTTTCTGGTGTTTTCAGCACGCCACAGTGCGTTTGACATGCGGAAACTGCGATACCTTTGGTATCGTTGTTGTTTCCAGCTGAGATATGCATTTTCAGTGATAATCTTCATGATTCTGCCGTTACAAGTGTGCAGAATCACCGAAATCGCTGTTTTCGTGCTATTGAATGCGAAAAACACTTTTTCTGGTGTTTTCAGCACGCCACAGAGCGTTTGACATGCGGAAACTGCGATACCTTCGGTTACGTTGTTGTTTCCAGCTGAGATATGCATTTTCAGTGATAATCTTCATGATTCTGCTGTTACAAGTGTGCAGAATCACCGAAATCGCTGTTTTCGTGCTATTGAATGCGAAAAACACTTTTTCTGGTGTTTTCAGCACGCCACAGAGCGTTTGACATGCGGAAACTGCGATACCTTCGGTATCGTTGTTGTTTCCAGCTGAGATATGCATTTTCAGTGATAATCTTCATGATTCTGCCGTTACAAGTGTGCAGAATCACCGAAATCGCTGTTTTCGTGCTATTGAATGCGAAAAACACGTTTTCTGGTGTTTTCAGCACGCCACAGAGCGTTTGACATGCGGACACTGCGATATCTTCGGTATCGCTGGCTTTCCAGCTGAGATATGCATTTTCAGTGATAATCTTCATGATTCTGCTGTTACAAGTGTGCAGAATCACCGAAATCGCTGTTTTCGTGATATTGAATGCGAAAAACACGTTTTTTGGTGTTTCAGCACGCCACAGAGCGTTTGACATGCGGAAACTGCGATATCTACGGTATCGTTGGGTTTCCAGCTGAGATATGCATTTTCAGTGATAATCTTCATGATTCTGCTGTTACAAGTGTGCAGAATCACCGAAATCGCTGTTTTCGTGCTATTGAATGCGAAAAACACGTTTTCTGGTGTTTTCAGCACGCCACAGAGCGTTTGACATGCGGAAACTGCGATATCTTCGGTATCGTTGGGTTTCCAGCTGTGATATGCATTTTCAGTGATAATCTTCATGATTCTGCTGTTGCAAGTGTGCAGAATCACCGAAATCGCTGTTTTCGCGCTATTGAATGCGAAAAGCACGTTTTCTGGTGTTTTCAGCACGCCACAGAGCGTTTGACATGAGAAAACAGCGGTATCTTCGGTATCGTTGTCGTTTCCAGCTGAGATATGCATTTTCAGTGATAATCTTCATGATTCTGCTGTTACAAGTGTGCAGAATTACCGAAATCGCAGTTTTCGTGCTATTGAATGCGAAAAACACGTTTTTTGGTGTTTCAGCACGCCACAGAGCGTTTGACTTGCGGAAACTGCCATATCTTCGGTATCGTTGTTGTTTCCAGCGGAGATATGCATTTTCTACGATAATCTTCGAGTTTCTTCTGTGACAAGTGTGCAGAATCACCGAAATCGCTGTTTTCGCGCTATTGAATGCGAAAAACACGTTTTCTGGTGTTTTCAGCACGCCACAGAACGTTTGACATGCGGAAACTGCGATATCTTCGGCATCGTTGTTGTTTCCAGCTGAGATATGCATTTTCAGTGATAATCTTCATGATTCTGCCGTTACAAGTGTGCAGAATCACCGAAATCGCTGTTTTCGTGCTTTTGACTGCGAAAAACACGTTTTCAGGTGTTTTCAGCACTCCACAGTGCGTTTGTTAAGCGGAAACTGCGATATCTTCGGTATCGTTGTTGTTTCCAGCTGAGATGTGCATTTGCTACGATAATCTTCGAGTTTCTTCTGTTACAAGTGTGCAGAATCACCGAAATCGCTGTTTTCGTGCTATTGAATGCGAAAAACACGTTTTCAGGGGTTTTCAGCAGTCCACAGTGCGTTTGATATGCGGAAACTGCCATATCTTCGGTATCGTTGTTGTTTCCAGCTGAGATATGCATTTTCAGTGATAATCTTCACGATTCTGCTGTTACAAGTGTGCAGAAACACC
The DNA here is from genome assembly GCA_951804975.1 of Anthophora plumipes. NCBI lineage: Eukaryota > Metazoa > Arthropoda > Insecta > Hymenoptera > Apidae > Anthophora > Anthophora plumipes. The sequence continues at coordinate 20,972 of CATORF010000286.1, read as the reverse complement.
GAAATCGCTGTTTTCGTGCTTTTGAATGCGAAAAACACGTTTTCTGGTGTTTTCAGCACGCCACAGTGCGTTTGACATGCGGAAACTGCGATACCTTCGGTATCGTTGTTGTTTCCAGCTGAGATATGCATTTTCAGTGATAATCTTCATGATTCTGCTGTTACAAGTGTGCAGAATCATCGAAATCGCTGCATTCGTGGTTTTGAATGCGAAAAACACGTTTTCTGGTGTTTTCAGCACTCCACAGTGCGTTTGATATGCGGAAGCTGCGATATCTTCGGTATCGTTGGGTTTCCAGCTGAGATATGCATTTTCAGTGATAATCTTCATGATTCTGCTGTTACAAGTGTGCAGAATCATCGAAATCGCTGCATTCGTGGTTTTGAATGCGAAAAACACGTTTTCTGGTGTTTTCAGCACTCCACAGTGCGTTTGATATGCGGAAACTGCGATATCTTCGGTATCGTTGTTGTTTCCAGCTGAGATATGCATTTTCAGTGATAATCTTCATGATTCTGCCGTTACAAGTGTGCAGAATCACCGAAATCGCTGTTTTCGTGCTTTTGACTGCGAAAAACACGTTTTCTGGTGTTTTCAGCACTCCACAGTGCGTTTGTTAAGCGGAAACTGCGATATCTTCGGTATCGTTGTTGTTTTCAGCTGAGATGTGCATTTGCTACGATAATCTTCGAGTTTCTTCTGTTACAAGTGTGCAGAATCACCGAAATCGCTGTTTTCGTGCTATTGAATGCGAAAAACACGTTTTCTGGGGTTTTCAGCACTCCACAGTGCGTTTGATATGCGGAAACTGCCATATCTTCGGTATCGTTGTTGTTTCCAGCTGAGATATGCATTTTCAGTGATAATCTTCACGATTCTGCTGTTACAAGTGTGCAGAAACACCGAAATCGCTGTTTTCGTGCTTTTGAATGCGAAAAACACGTTTTCTGGTGTTTTCAGCACGCCACAGTGCGTTTGACATGCGGAAACTGCGATACCTTTGGTATCGTTGTTGTTTCCAGCTGAGATATGCATTTTCAGTGATAATCTTCATGATTCTGCCGTTACAAGTGTGCAGAATCACCGAAATCGCAGTTTTCGTGCTATTGAATGCGAAAAACACGTTTTTTGGTGTTTCAGCACGCCACAGAGCGTTTGACTTGCGGAAACTGCCATATCTTCGGTATCGTTGTTGTTTCCAGCGGAGATATGCATTTTCTACGATAATATTCGAGTTTCTTCTGTGACAAGTGTGCAGAATCACCGAAATCGCTGTTTTCGCGCTATTGAATGCGAAAAACACGTTTTCTGGTGTTTTCAGCACGCCACAGAACGTTTGACATGCGGAAACTGCGATATCTTCGGTATCGTTGTTGTTTCCAGCTGAGATATGCATTTTCAGTGATAATCTTCATGATTCTGCTGTTACAAATGTGCAGAAACACCGAAATCGCTGTTTTCGTGCTTTTGAATGCGAAAAACACGTTTTCTGGTGTTTTCAGCACGCCACAGAACGTTTGACATGCGGAAACTGCGATATCTTCGGTATCGTTGTTGTTTCCAGCTGAGATATGCATTTTCAGTGATAATCTTCATGATTCTGCTGTTACAAGTGTGCAGAATCACCGAAATCGCTGTTTTCGTGCTATTGAATGCGAAAAACACGTTTTCTGGTGTTTTCAGCACGCCACAGAGCGTTTGACATGCGGAAACTGCGATATCTTCGGTATCGTTGGGTTTCCAGCTGAGATATGCATTTTCAGTGATAATCTTCATGATTCTGCCGTTACAAGTGTGCAGAATCACCGAAATCGCAGTTTTCGTGCTATTGAATGCGAAAAACACGTTTTTTGGTGTTTCAGCACGCCACAGAGCGTTTGACTTGCGGAAACTGCCATATCTTCGGTATCGTTGTTGTTTCCAGCGGAGATATGCATTTTCTACGATAATCTTCGAGTTTCTTCTGTGACAAGTGTGCAGAATCACCGAAATCGCTGTTTTCGCGCTATTGAATGCGAAAAACACGTTTTCTGGTGTTTTCAGCACGCCACAGAACGTTTGACATGCGGAAACTGCGATATCTTCGGTATCGTTGTTGTTTCCAGCTGAGATATGCATTTTCAGTGATAATCTTCATGATTCTGCTGTTACAAATGTGCAGAAACACCGAAATCGCTGTTTTCGTGCTTTTGAATGCGAAAAACACGTTTTCTGGTGTTTTCAGCACGCCACAGAACGTTTGACATGCGGAAACTGCGATATCTTCGGTATCGTTGTTGTTTCCAGCTGAGATATGCATTTTCAGTGATAATCTTCATGATTCTGCTGTTACAAGTGTGCAGAATCACCGAAATCGCTGTTTTCGTGCTATTGAATGCGAAAAACACGTTTTCTGGTGTTTTCAGCACGCCACAGAGCGTTTGACATGCGGAAACTGCGATATCTTCGGTATCGTTGGGTTTCCAGCTGAGATATGCATTTTCAGTGATAATCTTCATGATTCTGCCGTTACAAGTGTGCAGAATCACCGAAATCGCAGTTTTCGTGCTATTGAATGCGAAAAACACGTTTTTTGGTGTTTCAGCACGCCACAGAGCGTTTGACTTGCGGAAACTGCCATATCTTCGGTATCGTTGTTGTTTCCAGCGGAGATATGCATTTTCTACGATAATCTTCGAGTTTCTTCTGTGACAAGTGTGCAGAATCACCGAAATCGCTGTTTTCGCGCTATTGAATGCGAAAAACACGTTTTCTGGTGTTTTCAGCACGCCACAGAACGTTTGACATGCGGAAACTGCGATATCTTCGGTATCGTTGTTGTTTCCAGCTGAGATATGCATTTTCAGTGATAATCTTCATGATTCTGCTGTTACAAATGTGCAGAAACACCGAAATCGCTGTTTTCGTGCTTTTGAATGCGAAAAACGTTTTCTGGTGTTTTCAGCACGCCACAGAACGTTTGACATGCGGAAACTGCGATATCTTCGGTATCGTTGTTGTTTCCAGCTGAGATATGCATTTTCAGTGATAATCTTCATGATTCTGCTGTTACAAGTGTGCAGAATCACCGAAATCGCTGTTTTCGTGCTATTGAATGCGAAAAACACGTTTTCTGGTGTTTTCAGCACGCCACAGAGCGTTTGACATGCGGAAACTGCGATATCTTCGGTATCGTTGGGTTTCCAGCTGAGATATGCATTTTCAGTGATAATCTTCATGATTCTGCTGTTGCAAGTGTGCAGAATCACCGAAATCGCTGTTTTCGTGCTATTGAATGCGAAAAACACTTTTTCTGGTTTTTTCAGCACGCCACAGAGCGTTTGACATGCGGAAACTGCGATATCTTCGGTATCGTTGTTGTTTCCAGCTGAGATATGCATTTTCAGTGATAATCTTCATGATTCTGCTGTTGCAAGTGTGCAGAATCACCGAAATCGCTGTTTTCGTGCTTTTGAATGCGAAAAACACGTTTTCTGGTGTTTTCAGCACGCCACAGAGCGTTTGACATGCGGAAACTGCGAAATCTTCGGTATCGTTGTTGTTTCCAGCTGAGATATGCATTTTCAGTGATAATCTTCATGATTCTGCTGTTACAAATGTGCAGAAACACCGAAATCGCTGTTTTCGTGCTTTTGAATGCGAAAAACACGTTTTCTGGTGTTTTCAGCACGCCACAGAGCGTTTGACATGCGGAAACTGCGATATCTTCGGTATCGTTGGGTTTCCAGCTGAGATATGCATTTTCAGTGATAATCTTCATGATTCTGCTGTTGCAAGTGTGCAGAATCACCGAAATCGCTGTTTTCGCGCTATTGATTGCGAAAAGCACGTTTTCTGGCTTTTTCAGCACGCCACAGAGCGTTTGACATGAGAAAACAGCGATATCTTCGGTATCGTTGTCGCTTCCAGCTGAGATATGCATTTTCAGTGATAATCTTCATGATTCTGCTGTTACAAGTGTGCAGAATTACCGAAATCGCAGTTTTCGTGCTATTGAATGCGAAAAACACGTTTTTTGGTGTTTCAGCACGCCACAGAGCGTTTGACTTGCGGAAACTGCCATATCTTCGGTATCGTTGTTGTTTCCAGCGGAGATATGCATTTTCTACGATAATCTTCGAGTTTCTTCTGTGACAAGTGTGCAGAATCACCGAAATCGCTGTTTTCGCGCTATTGAATGCGAAAAACACGTTTTCTGGTGTTTTCAGCACGCCACAGAACGTTTGACATGCGGAAACTGCGATATCTTCGGTATCGTTGTTGTTTCCAGCTGAGATATGCATTTTCAGTGATAATCTTCATGATTCTGCTGTTACAAATGTGCAGAATCACCGAAATCGCTGTTTTCGTGCTTTTGAATGCGCAAAACACTTTTTCTGGTGTTTTCAGCACGCCACAGGGCGTTTGACATGCGAAAACTGCGATATCTTCGGTATCGTTGTCGTTTCCAGCTGAGATATGCATTTTCAGTGATAATCTTCATGATTCTGCCGTTACAAGTGTGCAGAATCACCGAAATCGCTGTTTTCGTGCTTTTGACTGCGAAAAACACGTTTTCAGGTGTTTTCAGCACTCCACAGTGCGTTTGTTAAGCGGAAACTGCGATATCTTCGGTATCGTTGTTGTTTCCAGCTGAGATGTGCATTTGCTACGATAATCTTCGAGTTTCTTCTGTTACAAGTGTGCAGAATCACCGAAATCGCTGTTTTCGTGCTATTGAATGCGAAAAACACGTTTTCAGGGGTTTTCAGCAGTCCACAGTGCGTTTGATATGCGGAAACTGCCATATCTTCGGTATCGTTGTTGTTTCCAGCTGAGATATGCATTTTCAGTGATAATCTTCACGATTCTGCTGTTACAAGTGTGCAGAAACACCGAAATCGCTGTTTTCGTGCTTTTGAATGCGAAAAACACGTTTTCTGGTGTTTTCAGCACGCCACAGTGCGTTTGGCATGCGGAAACTGCGTTACCTTCGGTATCGTTGTTGTTTCCAGCTGAGATATGCATTTTCAGTGATAATCTTCATGATTCTGCTGTTACAAGTGTGCAGAATCATCGAAATCGCTGCATTCGTGGTTTTGAATGCGAAAAACACGTTTTCTGGTGTTTTCAGCACTCCACAGTGCGTTTGATATGCGGAAGCTGCGATATCTTCGGTATCGTTGGGTTTCCAGCTGAGATATGCATTTTCAGTGATAATCTTCATGATTCTGCTGTTACAAGTGTGCAGAATCATCGAAATCGCTGCATTCGTGGTTTTGAATGCGAAAAACACGTTTTCTGGTGTTTTCAGCACTCCACAGTGCGTTTGATATGCGGAAACTGCGATATCTTCGGTATCGTTGTTATTTCCAGCTGAGATATGCATTTTCAGTGATAATCTTCACGATTCTGCTGTTACAAGTGTGCAGAAACACCGAAATCGCTGTTTTCGTGCTTTTGAATGCGAAAAACACGTTTTCTGGTGTTTTCAGCACGCCACAGTGCGTTTGACATGCGGAAACTGCGATACCTTCGGTATCGTTGTTGTTTCCAGCTGAGATATGCATTTTCAGTGATAATCTTCATGATTCTGCTGTTACAAGTGTGCAGAATCACCGAAATCGCTGTTTTCGTGCTATTGAATGCGAAAAACACTTTTTCTGGTGTTTTCAGCACGCCACAGAGCGTTTGACATGCGGAAACTGCGATACCTTCGGTATCGTTGTTGTTTCCAGCTGAGATATGCATTTTCAGTGATAATCTTCATGATTCTGCCGTTACAAGTGTGCAGAATCACCGAAATCGCTGTTTTCGTGCTATTGAATGCGAAAAACACGTTTTCTGGTGTTTTCAGCACGCCACAGAGCGTTTGACATGCGGACACTGCGATATCTTCGGTATCGCTGGCTTTCCAGCTGAGATATGCATTTTCAGTGATAATCTTCATGATTCTGCTGTTACAAGTGTGCAGAATCACCGAAATCGCTGTTTTCGTGCTATTGAATGCGAAAAACACGTTTTTTGGTGTTTCAGCACGCCACAGAGCGTTTGACATGCGGAAACTGCGATATCTACGGTATCGTTGGGTTTCCAGCTGAGATATGCATTTTCAGTGATAATCTTCATGATTCTGCTGTTACAAGTGTGCAGAATCACCGAAATCGCTGTTTTCGTGCTATTGAATGCGAAAAACACGTTTTCTGGTGTTTTCAGCACGCCACAGAGCGTTTGACATGCGGAAACTGCGATATCTTCGGTATCGTTGGGTTTCCAGCTGTGATATGCATTTTCAGTGATAATCTTCATGATTCTGCTGTTGCAAGTGTGCAGAATCACCGAAATCGCTGTTTTCGCGCTATTGAATGCGAAAAGCACGTTTTCTGGTGTTTTCAGCACGCCACAGAGCGTTTGACATGAGAAAACAGCGGTATCTTCGGTATCGTTGTCGTTTCCAGCTGAGATATGCATTTTCAGTGATAATCTTCATGATTCTGCTGTTACAAGTGTGCAGAATTACCGAAATCGCAGTTTTCGTGCTATTGAATGCGAAAAACACGTTTTTTGGTGTTTCAGCACGCCACAGAGCGTTTGACTTGCGGAAACTGCCATATCTTCGGTATCGTTGTTGTTTCCAGCGGAGATATGCATTTTCTACGATAATCTTCGAGTTTCTTCTGTGACAAGTGTGCAGAATCACCGAAATCGCTGTTTTCGCGCTATTGAATGCGAAAAACACGTTTTCTGGTGTTTTCAGCACGCCACAGAACGTTTGACATGCGGAAACTGCGATATCTTCGGCATCGTTGTTGTTTCCAGCTGAGATATGCATTTTCAGTGATAATCTTCATGATTCTGCCGTTACAAGTGTGCAGAATCACCGAAATCGCTGTTTTCGTGCTTTTGACTGCGAAAAACACGTTTTCAGGTGTTTTCAGCACTCCACAGTGCGTTTGTTAAGCGGAAACTGCGATATCTTCGGTATCGTTGTTGTTTCCAGCTGAGATGTGCATTTGCTACGATAATCTTCGAGTTTCTTCTGTTACAAGTGTGCAGAATCACCGAAATCGCTGTTTTCGTGCTATTGAATGCGAAAAACACGTTTTCAGGGGTTTTCAGCAGTCCACAGTGCGTTTGATATGCGGAAACTGCCATATCTTCGGTATCGTTGTTGTTTCCAGCTGAGATATGCATTTTCAGTGATAATCTTCACGATTCTGCTGTTACAAGTGTGCAGAAACACCGAAATCGCTGTTTTCGTGCTTTTGAATGCGAAAAACACGTTTTCTGGTGTTTTCAGCACGCCACAGTGCGTTTGACATGCGGAAACTGCGATACCTTCGGTATCGTTGTTGTTTCCAGCTGAGATATGCATTTTCAGTGATAATCTTCATGATTCTGCTGTTACAAGTGTGCAGAATCATCGAAATCGCTGCATTCGTGGTTTTGAATGCGAAAAACACGTTTTCTGGTGTTTTCAGCACTCCACAGTGCGTTTGATATGCGGAAGCTGCGATATCTTCGGTATCGTTGGGTTTCCAGCTGAGATATGCATTTTCAGTGATAATCTTCATGATTCTGCTGTTACAAGTGTGCAGAATCATCGAAATCGCTGCATTCGTGGTTTTGAATGCGAAAAACACGTTTTCTGGTGTTTTCAGCACTCCACAGTGCGTTTGATATGCGGAAACTGCGATATCTTCGGTATCGTTGTTGTTTCCAGCTGAGATATGCATTTTCAGTGATAATCTTCATGATTCTGCCGTTACAAGTGTGCAGAATCACCGAAATCGCTGTTTTCGTGCTTTTGACTGCGAAAAACACGTTTTCTGGTGTTTTCAGCACTCCACAGTGCGTTTGTTAAGCGGAAACTGCGATATCTTCGGTATCGTTGTTGTTTTCAGCTGAGATGTGCATTTGCTACGATAATCTTCGAGTTTCTTCTGTTACAAGTGTGCAGAATCACCGAAATCGCTGTTTTCGTGCTATTGAATGCGAAAAACACGTTTTCTGGGGTTTTCAGCACTCCACAGTGCGTTTGATATGCGGAAACTGCCATATCTTCGGTATCGTTGTTGTTTCCAGCTGAGATATGCATTTTCAGTGATAATCTTCACGATTCTGCTGTTACAAGTGTGCAGAAACACCGAAATCGCTGTTTTCGTGCTTTTGAATGCGAAAAACACGTTTTCTGGTGTTTTCAGCACGCCACAGTGCGTTTGACATGCGGAAACTGCGATACCTTTGGTATCGTTGTTGTTTCCAGCTGAGATATGCATTTTCAGTGATAATCTTCATGATTCTGCCGTTACAAGTGTGCAGAATCACCGAAATCGCAGTTTTCGTGCTATTGAATGCGAAAAACACGTTTTTTGGTGTTTCAGCACGCCACAGAGCGTTTGACTTGCGGAAACTGCCATATCTTCGGTATCGTTGTTGTTTCCAGCGGAGATATGCATTTTCTACGATAATCTTCGAGTTTCTTCTGTGACAAGTGTGCAGAATCACCGAAATCGCTGTTTTCGCGCTATTGAATGCGAAAAACACGTTTTCTGGTGTTTTCAGCACGCCACAGAACGTTTGACATGCGGAAACTGCGATATCTTCGGTATCGTTGTTGTTTCCAGCTGAGATATGCATTTTCAGTGATAATCTTCATGATTCTGCTGTTACAAATGTGCAGAAACACCGAAATCGCTGTTTTCGTGCTTTTGAATGCGAAAAACACGTTTTCTGGTGTTTTCAGCACGCCACAGAACGTTTGACATGCGGAAACTGCGATATCTTCGGTATCGTTGTTGTTTCCAGCTGAGATATGCATTTTCAGTGATAATCTTCATGATTCTGCTGTTACAAGTGTGCAGAATCACCGAAATCGCTGTTTTCGTGCTATTGAATGCGAAAAACACGTTTTCTGGTGTTTTCAGCACGCCACAGAGCGTTTGACATGCGGAAACTGCGATATCTTCGGTATCGTTGGGTTTCCAGCTGAGATATGCATTTTCAGTGATAATCTTCATGATTCTGCTGTTGCAAGTGTGCAGAATCACCGAAATCGCTGTTTTCGTGCTATTGAATGCGAAAAACACTTTTTCTGGTTTTTTCAGCACGCCACAGAGCGTTTGACATGCGGAAACTGCGATATCTTCGGTATCGTTGTTGTTTCCAGCTGAGATATGCATTTTCAGTGATAATCTTCATGATTCTGCTGTTGCAAGTGTGCAGAATCACCGAAATCGCTGTTTTCGTGCTTTTGAATGCGAAAAACACGTTTTCTGGTGTTTTCAGCACGCCACAGAGCGTTTGACATGCGGAAACTGCGAAATCTTCGGTATCGTTGTTGTTTCCAGCTGAGATATGCATTTTCAGTGATAATCTTCATGATTCTGCTGTTACAAATGTGCAGAAACACCGAAATCGCTGTTTTCGTGCTTTTGAATGCGAAAAACACGTTTTCTGGTGTTTTCAGCACGCCACAGAGCGTTTGACATGCGGAAACTGCGATATCTTCGGTATCGTTGGGTTTCCAGCTGAGATATGCATTTTCAGTGATAATCTTCATGATTCTGCTGTTGCAAGTGTGCAGAATCACCGAAATCGCTGTTTTCGCGCTATTGATTGCGAAAAGCACGTTTTCTGGCTTTTTCAGCACGCCACAGAGCGTTTGACATGAGAAAACAGCGATATCTTCGGTATCGTTGTCGCTTCCAGCTGAGATATGCATTTTCAGTGATAATCTTCATGATTCTGCTGTTACAAGTGTGCAGAATTACCGAAATCGCAGTTTTCGTGCTATTGAATGCGAAAAACACGTTTTTTGGTGTTTCAGCACGCCACAGAGCGTTTGACTTGCGGAAACTGCCATATCTTCGGTATCGTTGTTGTTTCCAGCGGAGATATGCATTTTCTACGATAATCTTCGAGTTTCTTCTGTGACAAGTGTGCAGAATCACCGAAATCGCTGTTTTCGCGCTATTGAATGCGAAAAACACGTTTTCTGGTGTTTTCAGCACGCCACAGAACGTTTGACATGCGGAAACTGCGATATCTTCGGTATCGTTGTTGTTTCCAGCTGAGATATGCATTTTCAGTGATAATCTTCATGATTCTGCTGTTACAAATGTGCAGAATCACCGAAATCGCTGTTTTCGTGCTTTTGAATGCGCAAAACACTTTTCTGGTGTTTTCAGCACGCCACAGGGCGTTTGACATGCGAAAACTGCGATATCTTCGGTATCGTTGTCGTTTCCAGCTGAGATATGCATTTTCAGTGATAATCTTCATGATTCTGCCGTTACAAGTGTGCAGAATCACCGAAATCGCTGTTTTCGTGCTTTTGACTGCGAAAAACACGTTTTCAGGTGTTTTCAGCACTCCACAGTGCGTTTGTTAAGCGGAAACTGCGATATCTTCGGTATCGTTGTTGTTTCCAGCTGAGATGTGCATTTGCTACGATAATCTTCGAGTTTCTTCTGTTACAAGTGTGCAGAATCACCGAAATCGCTGTTTTCGTGCTATTGAATGCGAAAAACACGTTTTCAGGGGTTTTCAGCAGTCCACAGTGCGTTTGATATGCGGAAACTGCCATATCTTCGGTATCGTTGTTGTTTCCAGCTGAGATATGCATTTTCAGTGATAATCTTCACGATTCTGCTGTTACAAGTGTGCAGAAACACCGAAATCGCTGTTTTCGTGCTTTTGAATGCGAAAAACACGTTTTCTGGTGTTTTCAGCACGCCACAGTGCGTTTGGCATGCGGAAACTGCGTTACCTTCGGTATCGTTGTTGTTTCCAGCTGAGATATGCATTTTCAGTGATAATCTTCATGATTCTGCTGTTACAAGTGTGCAGAATCATCGAAATCGCTGCATTCGTGGTTTTGAATGCGAAAAACACGTTTTCTGGTGTTTTCAGCACTCCACAGTGCGTTTGATATGCGGAAGCTGCGATATCTTCGGTATCGTTGGGTTTCCAGCTGAGATATGCATTTTCAGTGATAATCTTCATGATTCTGCTGTTACAAGTGTGCAGAATCATCGAAATCGCTGCATTCGTGGTTTTGAATGCGAAAAACACGTTTTCTGGTGTTTTCAGCACTCCACAGTGCGTTTGATATGCGGAAACTGCGATATCTTCGGTATCGTTGTTATTTCCAGCTGAGATATGCATTTTCAGTGATAATCTTCACGATTCTGCTGTTACAAGTGTGCAGAAACACCGAAATCGCTGTTTTCGTGCTTTTGAATGCGAAAAACACGTTTTCTGGTGTTTTCAGCACGCCACAGTGCGTTTGACATGCGGAAACTGCGATACCTTTGGTATCGTTGTTGTTTCCAGCTGAGATATGCATTTTCAGTGATAATCTTCATGATTCTGCCGTTACAAGTGTGCAGAATCACCGAAATCGCTGTTTTCGTGCTATTGAATGCGAAAAACACTTTTTCTGGTGTTTTCAGCACGCCACAGAGCGTTTGACATGCGGAAACTGCGATACCTTCGGTATCGTTGTTGTTTCCAGCTGAGATATGCATTTTCAGTGATAATCTTCATGATTCTGCCGTTACAAGTGTGCAGAATCACCGAAATCGCTGTTTTCGTGCTATTGAATGCGAAAAACACGTTTTCTGGTGTTTTCAGCACGCCACAGAGCGTTTGACATGCGGACACTGCGATATCTTCGGTATCGCTGGCTTTCCAGCTGAGATATGCATTTTCAGTGATAATCTTCATGATTCTGCTGTTACAAGTGTGCAGAATCACCGAAATCGATGTTTTCGTGCTATTGAATGCGAAAAACACGTTTTTTGGTGTTTCAGCACGCCACAGAGCGTTTGACATGCGGAAACTGCGATATCTACGGTATCGTTGGGTTTCCAGCTGAGATATGCATTTTCAGTGATAATCTTCATGATTCTGCTGTTACAAGTGTGCAGAATCACCGAAATCGCTGTTTTCGTGCTATTGAATGCGAAAAACACGTTTTCTGGTGTTTTCAGCACGCCACAGAGCGTTTGACATGCGGAAACTGCGATATCTTCGGTATCGTTGGGTTTCCAGCTGAGATATGCATTTTCAGTGATAATCTTCATGATTCTGCTGTTACAAGTGTGCAGAATCACCGAAATCGCTGTTTTCGTGCTATTGAATGCGAAAAACACGTTTTCTGGTGTTTTCAGCACGCCACAGAGCGTTTGACATGCGGAAACTGCGATATCTTCGGTATCGTTGGGTTTCCAGCTGAGATATGCATTTTCAGTGATAATCTTCATGATTCTGCTGTTGCAAGTGTGCAGAATCACCGAAATCGCTGTTTTCGCGCTATTGAATGCGAAAAGCACGTTTTCTGGTGTTTTCAGCACGCCACAGAGCGTTTGACATGAGAAAACAGCGATATCTTCGGTATCGTTGTCGTTTCCAGCTGAGATATGCATTTTCAGTGATAATCTTCATGATTCTGCTGTTACAAGTGTGCAGAATTACCGAAATCGCAGTTTTCGTGCTATTGAATGCGAAAAACACGTTTTTTGGTGTTTCAGCACGCCACAGAGCGTTTGACTTGCGGAAACTGCCATATCTTCGGTATCGTTGTTGTTTCCAGCGGAGATATGCATTTTCTACGATAATCTTCGAGTTTCTTCTGTGACAAGTGTGCAGAATCACCGAAATCGCTGTTTTCGCGCTATTGAATGCGAAAAACACGTTTTCTGGTGTTTTCAGCACGCCACAGAACGTTTGACATGCGGAAACTGCGATATCTTCGGTATCGTTGTTGTTTCCAGCTGAGATATGCATTTTCAGTGATAATCTTCATGATTCTGCTGTTACAAATGTGCAGAAACACCGAAATCGCTGTTTTCGTGCTTTTGAATGCGAAAAACACGTTTTCTGGTGTTTTCAGCACGCCACAGAACGTTTGACATGCGGAAACTGCGATATCTTCGGTATCGTTGTTGTTTCCAGCTGAGATATGCATTTTCAGTGATAATCTTCATGATTCTGCTGTTACAAGTGTGCAGAATCACCGAAATCGCTGTTTTCGTGCTATTGAATGCGAAAAACACATTTTCTGGTGTTTTCAGCACGCCACAGAGCGTTTGACATGCGGAAACTGCGATATCTTCGGTATCGTTGGGTTTCCAGCTGAGATATGCATTTTCAGTGATAATCTTCATGATTCTGCTGTTGCAAGTGTGCAGAATCACCGAAATCGCTGTTTTCGTGCTATTGAATGCGAAAAACACTTTTTCTGGTTTTTTCAGCACGCCACAGAGCGTTTGACATGCGGAAACTGCGATATCTTCGGTATCGTTGTTGTTTCCAGCTGAGATATGCATTTTCAGTGATAATCTTCATGATTCTGCTGTTGCAAGTGTGCAGAATCACCGAAATCGCTGTTTTCGTGCTTTTGAATGCGAAAAACACGTTTTCTGGTGTTTTCAGCACGCCACAGAGCGTTTGACATGCGGAAACTGCGAAATCTTCGGTATCGTTGTTGTTTCCAGCTGAGATATGCATTTTCAGTGATAATCTTCATGATTCTGCTGTTGCAAGTGTGCAGAATCACCGAAATCGCTGTTTTCGTGCTTTTGAATGCGAAAAACACGTTTTCTGGTGTTTTCAGCACGCCACAGAGCGTTTGACATGCGGAAACTGCGATATCTTCGGTATCGTTGGGTTTCCAGCTGAGATATGCATTTTCAGTGATAATCTTCATGATTCTGCTGTTGCAAGTGTGCAGAATCACCGAAATCGCTGTTTTCGCGCTATTGAATGCGAAAAGCACGTTTTCTGGTGTTTTCAGCACGCCACAGAGCGTTTGACATGAGAAAACAGCGATATCTTCGGTATCGTTGTCGTTTCCAGCTGAGATATGCATTTTCAGTGATAATCTTCATGATTCTGCTGTTACAAGTGTGCAGAATTACCGAAATCGCAGTTTTCGTGCTATTGAATGCGAAAAACACGTTTTTTGGTGTTTCAGCACGCCACGGAGCGTTTGACTTGCGGAAACTGCCATATCTTCGGTATCGTTGTTGTTTCCAGCGGAGATATGCATTTTCTACGATAATCTTCGAGTTTCTTCTGTGACAAGTGTGCAGAATCACCGAAATCGCTGTTTTCGCGCTATTGAATGCGAAAAACACGTTTTCTGGTGTTTTCAGCACGCCACAGAGCGTTTGATATGCGGAAACTGCCATATCTACGGTATCGTTGTTGTTTCCAGCTGAGATATGCATTTTCAGTGATAATCTTCACGATTCTGCTGTTACAAGTGTGCAGAAACACCGAAATCGCTGTTTACGTGCTTTTGAATGCGAAAAACACGTTTTCTGGTGTTTTCAGCACGCCACAGAGCGTTTGACATGCGGAAACTGCGATATCTTCGGTATCGTTGGGTTTCCAGCTGAGATATGCATTTTCAGTGATAATCTTCATGATTCTGCTGTTACAAGTGTGCAGAATCACCGAAATCGCTGTTTTCGTGCTATTGAATGCGAAAAACACGTTTTCTGGTGTTTTCAGCACGCCACAGAGCGTTTGACATGCGGAAACTGCGATATCTTCGGTATCGTTGGGTTTCCAGCTGAGATATGCATTTTCAGTGATAATCTTCATGATTCTGCTGTTGCAAGTGTGCAGAATCACCGAAATCGCTGTTTTCGCGCTATTGAATGCGAAAAGCACGTTTTCTGGTGTTTTCAGCACGCCACAGAGCGTTTGACATGAGAAAACAGCGATATCTTCGGTATCGTTGTCGTTTCCAGCTGAGATATGCATTTTCAGTGATAATCTTCATGATTCTGCTGTTACAAGTGTGCAGAATTACCGAAATCGCAGTTTTCGTGCTATTGAATGCGAAAAACACGTTTTTTGGTGTTTCAGCACGCCACAGAGCGTTTGACTTGCGGAAACTGCCATATCTTCGGTATCGTTGTTGTTTCCAGCGGAGATATGCATTTTCTACGATAATCTTCGAGTTTCTTCTGTGACAAGTGTGCAGAATCACCGAAATCGCTGTTTTCGCGCTATTGAATGCGAAAAACACGTTTTCTGGTGTTTTCAGCACGCCACAGAACGTTTGACATGCGGAAACTGCGATATCTTCGGTATCGTTGTTGTTTCCAGCTGAGATATGCATTTTCAGTGATAATCTTCATGATTCTGCTGTTACAAATGTGCAGAAACACCGAAATCGCTGTTTTCGTGCTTTTGAATGCGAAAAACACGTTTTCTGGTGTTTTCAGCACGCCACAGAACGTTTGACATGCGGAAACTGCGATATCTTCGGTATCGTTGTTGTTTCCAGCTGAGATATGCATTTTCAGTGATAATCTTCATGATTCTGCTGTTACAAGTGTGCAGAATCACCGAAATCGCTGTTTTCGTGCTATTGAATGCGAAAAACACATTTTCTGGTGTTTTCAGCACGCCACAGAGCGTTTGACATGCGGAAACTGCGATATCTTCGGTATCGTTGGGTTTCCAGCTGAGATATGCATTTTCAGTGATAATCTTCATGATTCTGCTGTTGCAAGTGTGCAGAATCACCGAAATCGCTGTTTTCGTGCTATTGAATGCGAAAAACACTCTTTCTGGTTTTTTCAGCACGCCACAGAGCGTTTGACATGCGGAAACTGCGATATCTTCGGTATCGTTGTTGTTTCCAGCTGAGATATGCATTTTCAGTGATAATCTTCATGATTCTGCTGTTGCAAGTGTGCAGAATCACCGAAATCGCTGTTTTCGTGCTTTTGAATGCGAAAAACACGTTTTCTGGTGTTTTCAGCACGCCACAGAGCGTTTGACATGCGGAAACTGCGAAATCTTCGGTATCGTTGTTGTTTCCAGCTGAGATATGCATTTTCAGTGATAATCTTCATGATTCTGCTGTTGCAAGTGTGCAGAATCACCGAAATCGCTGTTTTCGTGCTTTTGAATGCGAAAAACACGTTTTCTGGTGTTTTCAGCACGCCACAGAGCGTTTGACATGCGGAAACTGCGATATCTTCGGTATCGTTGGGTTTCCAGCTGAGATATGCATTTTCAGTGATAATCTTCATGATTCTGCTGTTGCAAGTGTGCAGAATCACCGAAATCGCTGTTTTCGCGCTATTGAATGCGAAAAGCACGTTTTCTGGTGTTTTCAGCACGCCACAGAGCGTTTGACATGAGAAAACAGCGATATCTTCGGTATCGTTGTCGTTTCCAGCTGAGATATGCATTTTCAGTGATAATCTTCATGATTCTGCTGTTACAAGTGTGCAGAATTACCGAAATCGCAGTTTTCGTGCTATTGAATGCGAAAAACACGTTTTTTGGTGTTTCAGCACGCCACGGAGCGTTTGACTTGCGGAAACTGCCATATCTTCGGTATCGTTGTTGTTTCCAGCGGAGATATGCATTTTCTACGATAATCTTCGAGTTTCTTCTGTGACAAGTGTGCAGAATCACCGAAATCGCTGTTTTCGCGCTATTGAATGCGAAAAACACGTTTTCTGGTGTTTTCAGCACGCCACAGAGCGTTTGATATGCGGAAACTGCCATATCTACGGTATCGTTGTTGTTTCCAGCTGAGATATGCATTTTCAGTGATAATCTTCACGATTCTGCTGTTACAAGTGTGCAGAAACACCGAAATCGCTGTTTACGTGCTTTTGAATGCGAAAAACACGTTTTCTGGTGTTTTCAGCACGCCACAGTGCGTTTGACATGCGGAAACTGCGATACCTTTGGTATCGTTGTTGTTTCCAGCTGAGATATGCATTTTCAGTGATAATCTTCATGATTCTGCCGTTACAAGTGTGCAGAATCACCGAAATCGCTGTTTTCGTGCTATTGAATGCGAAAAACACTTTTTCTGGTGTTTTCAGCACGCCACAGAGCGTTTGACATGCGGAAACTGCGATACCTTCGGTATCGTTGTTGTTTCCAGCTGAGATATGCATTTTCAGTGATAATCTTCATGATTCTGCCGTTACAAGTGTGCAGAATCACCGAAATCGCTGTTTTCGTGCTATTGAATGCGAAAAACACGTTTTCTGGGGTTTTCAGCACTCCACAGTGCGTTTGATATGCGGAAACTGCCATATCTTCGGTATCGTTGTTGTTTCCAGCTGAGATATGCATTTTCAGTGATAATCTTCACGATTCTGCTGTTACAAGTGTGCAGAAACACCGAAATCGCTGTTTTCGTGCTTTTGAATGCGAAAAACACGTTTTCTGGTGTTTTCAGCACGCCACAGTGCGTTTGACATGCGGAAACTGCGATACCTTTGGTATCGTTGTTGTTTCCAGCTGAGATATGCATTTTCAGTGATAATCTTCATGATTCTGCCGTTACAAGTGTGCAGAATCACCGAAATCGCAGTTTTCGTGCTATTGAATGCGAAAAACACGTTTTTTGGTGTTTCAGCACGCCACAGAGCGTTTGACTTGCGGAAACTGCCATATCTTCGGTATCGTTGTTGTTTCCAGCGGAGATATGCATTTTCTACGATAATCTTCGAGTTTCTTCTGTGACAAGTGTGCAAAATCACCGAAATCGCTGTTTTCGTGCTATTGAATGCGAAAAACACGTTTTCTGGTGTTTTCAGCACGCCACAGAGCGTTTGTCATGCGGAAACTGCGATATCTTCGGTATCGTTGTTGTGTCCAGCTGAGATATGCATTTTCAGTGATAATCTTCATGGTTCAGCTGTTACAAGTGTGCAGAATCACCGAAATCGCTGCATTCGTGCTTTTGAATGCGAAAAACACGTTTTCTGGTGTTTTCAGCACTCCACAGTGCGTTTGATATGCGGAAACTGCGATATCTTCGGTATCGTTGTTGTTTCCAGCTGAGATATGCATTTTCAGTGATAATCTTCATGATTCTGCTGTTACAAGTGTGCAGAATCACCGAAATCGCTGGTTTCGTGCTATTGAATGCGAAAAACATGTTTTCTGGTGTTTTCAGCACTCCACAGTGCGTTTGATATGCGGAAACGGCCATATCTTCGGTATCGTTGTTGTTTCCAGCTGAGATATGCATTTTCAGTGATAATCTTCACGATTCTGCTGTTACAAGTGTGCAGAAACACCGAAATCGCTGTTTTCGTGCTTTTGAATGCGAAAAACACGTTTTCTGGTGTTTTCAGCACGCCACAGAGCGTTTGATATGCGGAAACTGCCATATCTTCGGTATCGTTGTTGTTTCCAGCTGAGATATGCATTTTCAGTGATAATCTTCACGATTCTGCTGTTACAAGTGTGCAGAAACACCGAAATCGCTGTTTTCGTGCTTTTGAATGCGAAAAACACGTTTTCTGGTGTTTTCAGCACGCCACAGTGCGTTTGACATGCGGAAACTGCGATACCTTTGGTATCGTTGTTGTTTCCAGCTGAGATATGCATTTTCAGTGATAATCTTCATGATTCTGCCGTTACAAGTGTGCAGAATCACCGAAATCGCTGTTTTCGTGCTATTGAATGCGAAAAACACTTTTTCTGGTGTTTTCAGCACGCCACAGAGCGTTTGACATGCGGAAACTGCGATACCTTTGGTATCGTTGTTGTTTCCAGCTGAGATATGCATTTTCAGTGATAATCTTCATGATTCTGCCGTTACAAGTGTGCAGAATCACCGAAATCGCTGTTTTCGTGCTATTGAATGCGAAAAACACTTTTTCTGGTGTTTTCAGCACGCCACAGAGCGTTTGACATGCGGAAACTGCGATACCTTCGGTATCGTTGTTGTTTCCAGCTGAGATATGCATTTTCAGTGATAATCTTCATGATTCTGCCGTTACAAGTGTGCAGAATCACCGAAATCGCTGTTTTCGTGCTATTGAATGCGAAAAACACGTTTTCTGGGGTTTTCAGCACTCCACAGTGCGTTTGATATGCGGAAACTGCCATATCTTCGGTATCGTTGTTGTTTCCAGCTGAGATATGCATTTTCAGTGATAATCTTCACGATTCTGCTGTTACAAGTGTGCAGAAACACCGAAATCGCTGTTTTCGTGCTTTTGAATGCGAAAAACACGTTTTCTGGTGTTTTCAGCACGCCACAGTGCGTTTGACATGCGGAAACTGCGATACCTTTGGTATCGTTGTTGTTTCCAGCTGAGATATGCATTTTCAGTGATAATCTTCATGATTCTGCCGTTACAAGTGTGCAGAATCACCGAAATCGCTGTTTTCGTGCTATTGAATGCGAAAAACACGTTTTCTGGTGTTTTCAGCACGCCACAGAGCGTTTGACATGCGGAAACTGCGATATCTTCGGTATCGCTGGCTTTCCAGCTGAGATATGCATTTTCAGTGATAATCTTCATGATTCTGCTGTTACAAGTGTGCAGAATCACCGAAATCGCTGTTTTCGTGCTATTGAATGCGAAAAACACGTTTTTTGGTGTTTCAGCACGCCACAGAGCGTTTGACATGCGGAAACTGCGATATCTACGGTATCGTTGGGTTTCCAGCTGAGATATGCATTTTCAGTGATAATCTTCATGATTCTGCTGTTACAAGTGTGCAGAATCACCGAAATCGCTGTTTTCGTGCTATTGAATGCGAAAAACACGTTTTCTGGTGTTTTCAGCACGCCACAGAGCGTTTGACATGCGGAAACTGCGATATCTTCGGTATCGCTGGCTTTCCAGCTGAGATATGCATTTTCAGTGATAATCTTCATGATTCTGCTGTTACAAGTGTGCAGAATCACCGAAATCGCTGTTTTCGTGCTATTGAATGCGAAAAACACGTTTTTTGGTGTTTCAGCACGCCACAGAGCGTTTGACATGCGGAAACTGCGATATCTACGGTATCGTTGGGTTTCCAGCTGAGATATGCATTTTCAGTGATAATCTTCATGATTCTGCTGTTACAAGTGTGCAGAATCACCGAAATCGCTGTTTTCGTGCTATTGAATGCGAAAAACACGTTTTCTGGTGTTTTCAGCACGCCACAGAGCGTTTGACATGCGGAAACTGCGATATCTTCGGTATCGTTGGGTTTCCAGCTGAGATATGCATTTTCAGTGATAATCTTCATGATTCTGCTGTTGCAAGTGTGCAGAATCACCGAAATCGCTGTTTTCGCGCTATTGAATGCGAAAAGCACGTTTTCTGGTGTTTTCAGCACGCCACAGAGCGTTTGACATGAGAAAACAGCGATATCTTCGGTATCGTTGTCATTTCCAGCTGAGATATGCATTTTCAGTGATAATCTTCATGATTCTGCTGTTACAAGTGTGCAGAATTACCGATATCGCAGTTTTCGTGCTATTGAATGCGAAAAACACGTTTTTTGGTGTTTCAGCACGCCACAGAGCGTTTGACTTGCGGAAACTGCCATATCTTCGGTATCGTTGTTGTTTCCAGCGGAGATATGCATTTTCTACGATAATCTACGAGTTTCTTCTGTGACAAGTGTGCAAAATCACCGAAATCGCTGTTTTCGCGCTATTGAATGCGAAAAACACGATTTCTGGTGTTTTCAGCACTCCACAGTGCGTTTGACATGCGGAAACTGCGATATCTTCGGTATCGTTGTTGTTTCCAGCTGAGATATGCATTTTCAGTGATAATCTTCATGGTTCAGCTGTTACAAGTGTGCAGAATTACCGAAATCGCAGTTTTCGTGCTATTGAATGCGAAAAACACGTTTTTTGGTGTTTCAGCACGCCTCAGAGCGTTTGACTTGCGGAAACTGCCATATCTTCGGTATCGTTGTTGTTTCCAGCTGAGATATGCATTTTCTACGATAATCTTCGAGTTTCTTCTGTGACAAGTGTGCAGAATCACCGAAATCGCTGTTTTCGTGCTATTGAATGCGAAAAACACGTTTTCTGGTGTTTTCAGCACGCCACAGAGCGTTTGTCATGCGGAAACTGCGATATCTTCGGTATCGTTGTTGTGTCCAGCTGAGATATGCATTTTCAGTGATAATCTTCATGGTTCAGCTGTTACAAGTGTGCAGAATCACCGAAATCGCTGCATTCGTGCTTTTGA